>NW_011627350.1:190825-212377 GCF_000204515.1 Acromyrmex echinatior | reverse complement strand
TTCTTTAATACGAGTTTTTAATTTTCTCTTAGTTTGGTCCACATATGACGATTCGCAATTCAAACAATTAATCTTATAAACCACAATGGTCATCCTTAAGCAAGGGATCCTTTCCTGTTTTAATAATTGTATTTAATTTATTCATCGGTTTATAGGCTATATTAAACCCATGAATATATGCGAGTTTTTTGAATTTCTCAGAAACCTTACTTAAGTATGGTATCGTAAAAAATTTTTTCTTGTTGGAATCATAATCATTATTATTTACTTCACGATTTTTTTTCGAATTAGTTCTATTTTCCAAAGTTTTTATTCTATTGTTAATCGTCGAAAATAAGAATATGAGAGGATAGCCATTATTGAGAAGAGTGTGAATTAAATCCGAGATGTTCTTTTCATGAAATTTGGGATGGGACAACATTAAAATTCTGTCAAGCTGCCCAATGATCACTCTCTTTTTATGTGCTAATGGATGATTCGAAAAATAATTTAAATATCTCCCCGAATTTGTCGAATTTGATTCCAACTTGATGTAACTCTGCGTCTTAAGAATATTATTAATTTTACTGAAGATGGCCAGATTGTGGCCGAAACGTTTAATGTTTTTATTGTAATTCGTAATGCAAGAATAATTAAATATCACTAACTACATCTTGTGCTGTGGTTCTTTATGCTCTTTCTTTTCATATATTTTTGAAATTATAATCACATTCATTTTTTACATTTTTAAAACTAAAAAAGTAATAAAAAAAAAGTTCTTGTTGAGTCCAAGTGAAAATGATAACGATGCAGTCCCATATCAGTCTAATGGATCATCTTCTGAAAGTGATGATGACGCAGAATGTCCTGGACTATTTTCACAAGATTCACGTGAAGAGAAGTGGGAGAAATGTCAAATTTGTTTCAAATGAGCTCATAAACAATGTGGTGAAGTAAAATCCCAAAAGTTTTTCTGCGTAGTTTGTTGCCAATCTTAAATAGATATCTATTTCATAGTTTATGACTGTTTTTATTATGAAAACTAAAAAGTTTAAGCTTGGTGTTTAATTTCTGAAAAATAAAAAATTTAAGTTTTGTTTATATTTTCTTATAAAGTTTTATAAAGAATTTCTTATAAAGTTTTATAAAAGTTTCTTAAAAAGTCTTACAAAATACTTTTTATTAAGTGTATAAGTCTAATATATTGTGATTGATTCTTAGTCTGCAGATTTTTTATTTTTTATGTTTTATGTTTTGAAATAACAAAGTCAAATTCAAGTCATCAAAAAATTATATAATTACAATATATAATTTAATCTTTGTTCCTATTTTTGTATAATAAAGGCGAGTATAGGAAACTTTTCTTTATTTTTTCCTTCGGTTTTCTATTATGAAATACTATTTCATATAAGGAAACCCTACCGTCTCATATTAGGAACCCTTTTTTTGAATGAACAAAATTGGCACTTTTGATAAAAAAATTCTACATACAACAAAGTATAGCTACTATCGATTGTTAACTTTTGGTGGCAAATCTTGAATATATTTCCTATAAAATTGACATGAAAATAGGAGTTAAGATTATAAATTAAATATTAGGTGTAGTAAAAAGAAATCCATTATTTTTCCAATAGATGGCTTTAGTAATCTGTATCACGCGTAGACGAAATACAGATTACTAAAGCCATCTATTGGAAAAATAATGGATTTCTTTTTACTACACCTAATAAATTACAAGTCTTTAAAAAAAGGTATCTCATATTAAGCGACTTTACCCTATTGCTATAACGTTCTCAGACGCAATATTGGAGAATAGCATATACGTGATATTGACCGTATTTACTAATTTAGCTAATCATTACATTGATACGTCAAACTCAAACATACATCATAGCGTCATATCAGTCATCATCATGCGTACGGATGAAAAATCGAGACGTATGAGCATAGCTCGTTCATCGTACAAACTCTGACGGTTAACGGTTCAACGTTTATAAAATTGTCCTTGTATTCGTTTCGAAGCATCTTGTAAATATTCCATCGCTGCTTGCAGAGGCTCTTTCACGTTTCGAAAGATAGCGACAATTCATGTCCGCGATGATCTTCCAGAGTGATTTCCGCGTAACTCGGTGGACCAACATTGATTTCCAAAAATTTGTAGCCCGTATTCGTCAAATTGTAACATCTGCTCAGTGAACGCACCGCGCGTTGCTGTGTACATACGTAATGTTTGAAAACATGTTTTTTATTTTTGATATATAGAGCGTTGAAACATGGTACCTACATGTTACAGTCTTTCGTTTCGTATGATACGCTGCTTTCTTTGGCAAAGTACATTCTTGAACCGTTCGTAAAAGCGGATATCACAAACTGATTGCATCTGCGTAAATTGTGACGTATGGTAGGGGAGACCGGGGCTAATAGACTCATTTTTCTGTTTCGAATTTTTACAAACAAAATTAAGAAACTTATCGAAAAAATGAATTCTACATCAGTTATTTAACTACATACATTTGACTACCTACTACATACATTTGACTATTTCTACGCGCCAAGATCCGCTCTCGATAATCGCACGTAACCCAGCTTCAGACCTCATGCTTGGAATCGACCACGCAATCAACGACACCAAAAAGTGCACCTCACTTTTAGGGCGTACACGAATACGAACAGCGTGACAGTTATAGCGCGAAAATAGTCTCCCCCAAGCTGCATATGGTTTCATAAACAAGAAACAGGCAACCTCACCGAAATCTAAATTGTCGCTTATGCGGCAGCTCTCCTCTCAAGTGCGTCATCTTCTCGGTCACGCTCGCTTTGCTGAGTCGGAGGAAGAGAGCGAGTTGAATCGCGGTCGATACGCGATCGATGCGCGGCTTCCTCGTGGGGAGGTGCGCAAAATCATCGCGCCGAGCCACATCCAATTAGGAAAGGACTCGTAATCTTTCGTGAGCAAGGCCGAATGCGGCAGCACTTTTCCGAGATTGCATTGTTGTCCCTCTGAATGCCCGACCGGTACTCTCCGGCAGCAGTATGATTAACGGACCTGCTCCGTGGCAGCGAGAAACCTGCAGCAACATCTTGGCATATCCGACGACATTCCTGGTCCTCCTCAGGATAGCCTCAGAATAACTTCGTCGCCTCGACAGGTGTTACCCTCCATATAGTTTTGAGGGCGCTCTCGAATTGTTGGTCGTTCTAGTAGGCTCTCAGCGTGTCGGTCCTGCTCACTTTCGGCAACCCTCCTAGTATGCGCCGTTTCCTCGGCGTCTTCCTCTCAACCCGCTCCACTCTTCGTCGGTACTCCTCCTGACCAACCTCCTTCCCCTCGTGATGCACCTTGTCGTGATGAGGGGGCTCTTCGTCTTTGGACGGGGTCTAAGAGAGCACTATACGCCCACCTTCTCCTCAGGATTGTGCGGGTGTACACTGGTCCAGAGGATCTCATCACCTCCAGCAGATCACATCGTAACCTAGCAGTCATGTTTCATTAGGCCGGGGGCCTTGGCTTAATCACCTGGGTCGCGAGGAAGGCAACCTGTATAAAAAATGCCCTCTAACTCAAGTTATGGTGCGTGACGATGAGTGCATGGCTGGGGGGAAGTCCAGCCGAAAGCGGCCGACCTCAGAGCACCTGACACCCCCTGTTGTATCGAACCTTTTCTCCGGAAAGAGCGTTACCCGGGGGAGTGACATAAATTTCGTCCCTGCTCGTAGGAACCAAATGAGTGATTCTGAAAATACAAACAAAACTTATAAAAACAACGATTAAAAAAAATCCAAAAAAAAGTGAAGAAGAGAAAGGTGAAGAAGCGCACGAAGGGACGACGTCACCAATCGGTCTCCAGTGCGATAGAGACTGAGAGTGAAATGTGTGAAAGTGTGAGAATGATTAAGAAGAGGAAGAAAAGGATTGGAAGTGGGGATAACAGTCGTGAGAATGAGACGGATGAATGTGTGAATGAGATGAGAAAGATTGATGAGCAACTGAGAACATTTATACTGGGTGAAAATGCGAAAGTGAGCAAGTCTGAAGTTATAATGAGTAAGATTGGTGAATATGAATGTGTCCTGAGTAAATTGTTATGTAAAAATGAGAGATTGGAAAATGCCCTGGCTGTGTATGAAAGGATAGGTGTGTCTGGTGCTGCGAGTGGTGGTGTAAATCAGTCGAGTGAGAGTATGAAAGTTAAGTTTAATGTGAGAGTGCCTGAGAAAAAAAATTATGCTGTGGTAAAGAGTGTGGATGAGAAGATGAGTAGCGATCAGATAAAGGAGAATCTGATGAAATATGTGAAACCGGATATGAATGTACGAGTGAAAGCGGTACGGAAGACTAAGAGTGGTGTGGTGATTGAAACTGCGAGTGAAAAGGACAGAAAGGCTCTGTGTGAAAGTAAGCGATATGAGAGTCCGGGTTTGACAATTCAGTTGTCTCGAAAGATTGGTCCGAAGGTAATAGTGTTTGACGTATGAAATAGGTGAGAAAGAGTTCCCAGGTGAAATGTATACGAGGAATTTGAAGGAGTGTATGTCGAAGAGTGAGTTCGAAGAACGTGTGAGAATAAGGATGGAAAGAAGAGTGTGGCCCTAGGGAATGTTGTGATAGAGGTGAGTAGAGAATGTATGTGATAAGTTAGTATGCGAAGAGAGAATGTATTATATATTGAGTGAAGTGCTTTTAAGATTAAAATGTATGAAAGTGTGCTTCGATGCTACTCGTGTTATGGATATGAGCATATGAGTAAGGAGTGCAATGTGGGAAAGGTATGTAGAACGTGCGGTGAGAAGAATTACATGGCGAAAGAATGCAGAAAGAAGGAATGTTGCAGACACTGCTTGCGGACAGAGGGCGGCCTGCGGGTCATTCTGTACTAGCGAGAGTGCCCGGAGTATGTGAGAGTGTTGGAACATATGAGAGAACGTATTGATAATGGCTAATAAGAGGATAAATGTACTGCAGTTGAACTGTCAGAACGCTTATGGTGTGATGTGTGATTTGGGGAATGTAGTGAGAGAGAAAGGTGTAAATGTGTTGGCATTGCAAGAGCCATATGTGTCAAATGAGCATGCGTGTGGATTACGGAGTTTACGGTTAAAGAGTTGAATAGGACGAGATTGAGTGAGCTGTGCGGAGTATGCGTAGTGGAAGAGCGCCTGGAATGGATGAAGTGACTGCGGAAATGGTTAAGAGAGTCTGGATGGCTGTACCTGTGCGAATGAAAATGCTGTATGATGAGTGTCTGCGAAGGGTTGTGTTCCCGAGTGATTGGAAAAAGGGTAGAGTGGTGGTCTTACTAAAGTTTCTGAAGAGAAAGTAAGGACGGATCCCAGGTCGTATCGGCCGATATGCCTGCTAACCGTCTTAGGCAAGGTTTAGAACGGATGATAGTTAAGAAGTTGCAAGTATGCATCAAGACGAAAGTACGAGTAAATGAGAGACAATATGGCTTTACGCGAGGAAAGAGTATGGACGATGCGTGGGTACATTTAAAGAGGAGTGTGAATGAGTCAGGAAAGAAGTATGTAATGGGTATATTTATGGACTTTCAGGGCGCGTTTGACAATGCTGAATGGACAGCTGTGCTAGATAGAATGCGTGAGATTGAATGTGATGATTTAGCGATGTGGGTAAGTTATTTTAGGGATAGAAAAGTATATGTGACGAGCGAGAATGATATCGTGTGGAAAAACGTAAAAAAAGGGTGTCCACAAGGATCAATTTGTGGCCCCACTATTTGGAATTTTATGATGAATGATCTGTTGAATGATCTGGTCGAGAATGGGTGTGATGTGTTGGTGATACGCGGATGATGTGTATGGAGGTTACCGTGAATATATGAGGTGAAACGACGCGTAAACTTATTTCAGATCAGGAAGAATGAGAGAGTGACCTGTGTGGACGGGATAATGGAAGAAATGATAGATGGGAAGAGCTTGAAGGAATGTAAAAACATCATAGATGGCGCAATAATAAAGTGGCAGCATGCATGGGAAGGGAATAGTAAAAGTAGGGTTACGTACGCGTGGATAAAAAATGTAAGGTGTGTGTTAAGAACTGTGTGTGGATTGACAACTCTTTCTATGAAGTACCTCCTAACGGGACATGGAAGTATGAATGAGTATTTGTATGATAGGAAAATAGCTACGACTGAGATGTGTGATTGAGGAAAAGGGAAAGAAGACTGGGTGTATGTTTTGGCTAAATGTGAGATGTATGATGATGTTCGGGATTTGGGTGGCTGGAATGTGGCTCTGAAGTCTGGAGTGATTGGTGATGAACGACAGGATTGATGTGAGTTCGATAGTATAGGATAAGAATAAGTGAAAGGATAAGTTTGTATGCGAAGGAAGTGTTTGGAAAGAGGAGAGTGTATGTGGAGGAGAGATGTGATTGGGTGATGAATGAGTGTGAATCTAGGTGCGCGAGGTGAAGCAGGAAGGGATGCGGATCAGGTTGAAAGCTTGGTTCTCGGCCTTGGGGCTATGCTTCGGGCTCGGGTTACTGAGCGATTCCTGTAAAGCATCTCCGGGGGGTAGCGTCCCAATAGCTCCCGAAACGCTGGCCGACCAATGTAGCGCATGTAGGAAGAGCAAACTGGTAGTAATTAAGGCTACGACGATCCGACCGATGATCTAAATCGGTACCGCGGGGACCGGGACGCCCGTGGACAACTACTACTCTCAGTCATGGTTAGGACCATCGCGAGGGCAATGGTTTGATAGCCGCATGTTGGCTAAGGGCCTTTGGCCTCGACGGATGAGCTGCGTTATAGCTCGGGAACCAGTCTGCTTAACTAGTAGAACGCTGGATAGTCGCTCGCTCCGATCAATGAGTTGCTTGCCGGGACCTACATCCCGCAAGCGTACTGGTAGTACGCTTCATCACATCAGTGACGCGCTGATTGGACGTATTCCAATCCCACAACCATGGGGGTCGTGCAAGTAAAGCACTTGTACAGGTATCGCACGTTAACTGCAAGAAACAATTGGCCAACCTTCTGCCGCAGCTCTCGGGTCAAGGTGCCCAAATAGTACCAAAAAAATCAATCAGTCAATTATTAAAAAATCAATATTGCGACAAACGTAGCCTCCCGGAGGATCTCAATCATTCGCCAGTTCTTTCCGATCCTAATCCTCGTGTCTTGAACGGAGGGACGCTGCGGGGGGCAACAGCGATCCTGCCACGTCACAGTATGTATAAAAACATTTTAACTGCATTTAATGATATATATTTGTGCTCTGCATATAAGAATATTATTTCCATCAATATTAGATTTATTTCTTTGATTATAGCTCTCTTCACTGTTGATGCATAACTGCATCTCTTGAACTGTATTCACGCTAACTATCCAGATATTGCACAATATAATTTGTGATTACTATAATTACAGAGGATCTTAATTACTTGCTTGTTAACAGATGCTTCATTTTTTTCAATAACGTTTGTTGAATATGAAGACATAATACTGCTGCCTGTAATTGTACAATTTATCTTCAAAAATTTTTGATAAAAAATATGTAAAAAAGTACGTCACAAAACTTATATGCTGAGATAACAAAATGTTCCTTGACATAAAAAAAAAGGTAAAGATTATGCGATTTCTTCCATGTCCAGATCCATTCTTGGAATGTCAACATTTCGTGAATCTTGCAGTCCACTTCATCAGAATGCAAGGAGCAACCTAAACTGTTCCTCCGGGCCGTTATTTTTATATTATGCTGTTTGAGTGGTGGAGGGAAAAGAAAAGAATTGTGGAGAGGTGAGGGAAATTGGTCGATCTTCAA
This sequence comes from Acromyrmex echinatior, assembly GCF_000204515.1. The sequence continues at coordinate 204,610 of NW_011627350.1, read as the reverse complement.
TAATCGAGAATGGTTTTCTATATTTTATCTATGTTGTAGCCATTATCTCTATTTAGATTATCAGGATGTTTTTGTATTTCTATGGCTTCTCTTGGAAAGTGTAATGTTGGCTATTGTGGTATCGTTTTTTCAAACAGTATTTGATATCCTATTTCGATGTTATGTTCTGATAATGCTGACTGCGTGGCATGTTTTAGCCTGACATCACGTTGGTGTTCTTTTATCCATAGGTTGACCATTCTTTCCAATATGTATACTTGCCCGCAGAAACAAAGTATTTTGTATACTCCTGCGGAACTAGGAGTAAAGGTTTTTGATCTTTAGGATGTCTTAAGATCTATCCTATCTTTTTGAAGATAGTTCGGATATTATGTTTGTTTAATATCCGATCTGTTGTTCCTTTGATATATGGCAGAAATGGATAGGATCCTTTCGTCTGGTTGTGTGTCAGAGACTGTTGTCTTGTTTGCATGTTTATTGATTATTTTGGTTATATCTTTTTTGTCGTGTCCGTTTTTCTGTATGGTTAGTTTTAGGTGGTTGAGTTCTGTTTGTAGATGTTCTTTGTCAGAGATGGAGAAAGCTTCATGTACAAGTGAGTTGATTGCAGACTGTTTTTGTGCTGGTGGTGGTGCGACTCGGCATGTAGGTATCTATCTGTGTGTGTTTTCTGTACACTTGATGGCCTAAGGTACCGTCAGCTTTTTTAGAGACAAGAACATCTAGAAAGGGGAGCAAAAGAGAAATTTAAAATGTGTTCTTTTTCTATAGAAAGAGGAACATAAAGTGTGTTAAACAAAGAAAGATTCAGTACTAATTTTATGACGCAAAACCGGTATTCATAGTCGTTCTTCCATTTAAGACTGTCTTAAGTACAATCTTAAGATGTCATAAGTCAATCCGAAAATTGTATTAGCATCTTAAGACAGTTTTAAAATAAAAACGGATTATGAATATCGCCCCATATTTAGCGTTATACAATTGGCAGCCTCTCTCTCTTTGGTAGTCTCTTATCGATTCATAGGCATTCATAGGCAGAGACAGCGAAGATTCAGAGAGAGATGCTTGCAAATTGCACACATCATATTATCCCTTCCACCATGGTCAGCACTTATTCTGTGGCTGTACCGGCATCAGTTGTGAGAGGACGCAAACTTCCCCGCTGTCGAGAAAATTCAAGAAGCAATGAGCTCTCATGTTCATAATTAAGGATTGTTGCGACAAGGAAGGTATTGGATGAGACGAATGCCGCGATCGTTGTAAAACTGTCGATCATCGAGTTCGTAGCCTCGGGAAAATCGCGCGTGAAAACTTGTGTGGCTGCAAGCGACCGGTATAATAGCCGTCAAGATTCGTGGAATTGCGAGCCATCCGCCCGAGTGTTGTCGTTAAGAAAATTAGCCGATCTGCGCTAGTCTCTCTTGCCACAATCGAGTTATTTTTCGTCTTGTTTTGTATCTTTTGTGTCGTGCCAAACCGATTGCTGTAATTATATCGTGTGTTCGGATTATCGTTTGAAGGTTGCCCTCCTAGGTAACGTTCTTTGTTCGGAACACGAATTATTGTACGCTGTCGAATGTCGGGAATATTCGTCATCTCTGAAGGTAATTGTTGGGAAAATTAAGATCTTATGATATCAAGTAGGACCGTCAAATCAAGTTGAACCGGCGTTAGAATAAGTCATAGTTGTCGTTCGCTGAAGTAAATCATGTCAATTTAGCTTAGGATGAAAGGCTCCAGATATTAATTGTAACTCGATTCATTAAATATAATTGTTATCTATTTCATTATTAATTGGTATGTGGTTCTTGCAATCTACCTTTCTCTTCGACAATTTCCTCACTCACTTTCCAATTCATCCCCATTGCCATCGCGAATTAAATGTGAGCAACTAATTTAACGTAGACGAAAATTATCGAAAGAGAGGCCTACGCTTTCTTGTGCTTGACGCCCAACTTGTTAAGTGGAAAGCTCTGATAATTGTGGAAATCTATTTGGCGATCAAGATCTTACACTTATCTTATACAAAAATTCCTTTAAGTAAGAAAAAGTTACAGACATGCGACAAAGTTGTAGCTCGCGAACACGATTACAATGCGTGCGTGCGTGCGTGCGTGCATGCGTGCGTGCGAGTGTGTCATAAATTGTATCTAATTTCATTAATTGTACCTGAGGAGGGGAAAGAAATTTTAAAAAAAGGCTACTGGGACTATGAGAAAGGATGGGAGGAGTAAGGAAGGAAAACAGGTAGAAGGGATTTTGGTAGTTGGCCGGTTATTGCCGGTTATTCTAACGCGCTCGGGATCTGCGGTTTGAAGATCTATGGTAAAAGTGTTTGGAAGAAGGGGTGATAGAAATTTGAAACTGAGAAAAGAGAGAAGATAATGATTAGGGATTACCTAGGGATGAAACGAAAACGGAGAGGGAGGACTTTATCTAAGAACTCCACGCTTGACGTTGAATCAGCAGGAGAAGCGGAGTGTCAGGGAATATTCTTTGAGAAGGGGGAGTGTCAAGGAATATTCTTTGTGTTAACTGTAACGAAATTGATTTGATCGGGGAAAGAGACCGAGGGGTAGGGCTTTCTACTGGATGAATATCATTGTTGTTGTCATTATTGTTATTACTCAATTATTATATGTATTAACTATCGTTTTCTAAACCATTAGCGTTAATGTTAATGCTATCATTATTACTACTTATGCTATTGAGGTATGCTTAATAGGTTTCGTCTAGAAGCCAACGGGCTTCCCTGAGGCGTTGAGTTCGTAGGCGTTTAGCCGCACAGAAAAGGCATGTACGTGATGATCACTACGATTTTTTACATACAAAAATGTTTTATTGTCAGGCTCTGCGTAGAAAAAAAGGAAAACAGATAATGAGAGAGTGAAGTTCGCGGATTAGGCGGACTTCTAAGTAAAGAATACAGAATTCATCGAAGAAATGTGAAGAATTCATCGATGAATGTGATAGGATAAGAACGATAGGTAAGCTGTGGAAGCAAAAAATTAAGAATACAGAGGCTGATAGAATTGGGAAATTGGTTAAGATTTTTTTCTAGAGAATAATCTACTTAGGTTCCCGAAGTAAATAATTGAAAGAAGGGACTTACTGCTACTCTGCAAGTCTTGACTTTCGAAGGTCGGATCTCTGTGATTGCAGAACTCCAAGGGGAGAATTGACCCAGCGATTCGAAGGCTTCGGTCGAGTCACTTGAGTAGTAAATGAATAAGTAATAAATGAATAAGATCGCTTAATCGAACAAATCGCGACTTACTACTAAAATCGATGGAACGATCTGGTTGCGGACCGACAGTGTCGCCTGGCTAAATAACTTGTATAGTCGCGAACCGGCAGAGCTTCGTGTCGGAGATGGAGTTTGACTGCCTAACTGTTCGCAAAAGATCTTCTTTTTATATTCGCGAATTAATAGTGCCGCATGCAGGCCTCGCGTATGTTACTAGTCTAATCTAGGATTAGGATTAAGGATTGTGAAATCGGTTGTGAAATGGGATATTGTGATATGTAAAAAACAACTTCTGTCATCGACCATTTGCCGGATGCTCAATAGTTCAGAGCCACATGTGTCATTTATTACAGACAATTGCTGTTTCTATTTATAATTCTTAATCTATTTAATTCTTCTGTTCCTCGGGAACTTCTTCTATTCGGTACTTGGTTCAAATATTTAATCCAACAACTTCGTCTCGAGTGGATTATTAGTCTAAAAAAACGAATATTAGTCGGATCGTCATTTGTAACTGTCTATGATAGAAACAGACGGTCTACCGATATTATCATACTTGTTAATAACTTTTATGATAATGATGAAAATTCTAATCGAAGAAAAGAAATGTGGAGTCTGGACGTAACAGCCTTATTAAACGTACTTTTCATATCACGTCAACCATATTTAAAACCCTCGTTAGTACTTTTGTGATACTGACATGAATCGATTGCGCGCGACGCGTTTCTCTTATATAATCTAAGACTCTACCTGACGATAGCGCGACGGAAGAAAACAGATGAAACAATCTGCACAACAATTCAGAGCAAGCAGCTAGCTAATCTTTTAATCCTAAATTTTGATTCTATTGCGCATCCCTCAAGTTGTCTCACCTGTTTTCTTCCATCGCGAGCGAGACTATTCTCGCTCTAATGGCGACTGCGAACACGCTTGGACGTTGTATCTGGCAAATAAATAAGTGCTAGTATCCTTCAAATAATGAACCTTTATTTGAATCTCAAACAGTACAATATTAATAGTATTATCTGAATAATATTAATTGTATTTTCAGAATAATATTTGTTAAATATTTCCTAAATCATGCAATTTAAATCACATATCTTACACAATTTTTGTATAAAATATTCTTTTCGAATGTTTAAATAAAAACTATATCTAATCCCATTAAAAAAAAAATCAAATTGATCTTAAGGACCTTAAAAAGATTACTTTTAAAAAAATTTATAATCACCTTTTTTTCTCTCCGAACTATCAAATTTTTATTTCTACATTGAATTTATATATTCCAGCAATAAAATACTTTACTATTAAGATTATTGTCATATAACTGCATTTAATAGAATTCGTAAAAGAATCATATACAATTACATACATGTTCAAGTATTATTCAATAAATTTTTGTATTACATCTACATCCACGAAGACTATACTTCCTAGAAATTTCCAGTATAATGTGTAGTTTAGTCAACAGTCCTAAAAATAAAACATCAATTAATATAAATATAATCAAATATATTATTGTTAAAAACATGATCACAGTAATAATAATATATTAAATGGATAACTATACTTGAATTAATTTTAAAAATTATATATTTAAAAATGCAATATGCTGAAACACAAACGATATCAGAATTATCTCAGTACTTATAAAAATAACAAGTACTTAAAGCAAATATATTATTATGTATATATATTATAATATACCTACATACAGAATGTATTTTTCTATTACATACAATACAAAAACATATTGCAATGTACAAAACATATTGCAATAATTTATTAATATATTTTAAGTTATTTATTTGACTTAAAGTAAATATGCAAATCAACAATAATAATATTTCATAAATATAACTGCTGTTAAAACTCCTGAGTAGTCGCTGTAACCAGATTGGATGATATAGTAAGAAATAACAATTATCAGCAATTAAAATTTTAAATTTAAGCAATTTAAGCTTTAAATTTTAAAGTTTAAAATATTTATAAAAATGAAAACAAATTATCCTTACCTATCTTTGACAATCGATAAATAGTCGTAAATGACATAAAATGAAACGTAAAATAAAAGGCTACACACGTGCATTAAGTAACGCACTTCTTGTGCTATTTATACAGTACAATATATACTAATTATCAGAAGAGAAAGATAGCTTTCTTCTATTTTTACATAATTTTTAAAGCGATCTCATTATTTTATTTTATTCAAATTCTCTTTAACCTAAATTTACAACAGATTTTTAAACCATAAAAAGTGGACGAATCATAATCAATTATTCTCCTCGCATTCGACTGTAATTAGTCAATTTCTTAAGGCCTAAAACACCTATTGTATACACTAGATATAGATAGACTTACTTACAAATGAAATGCTAGAAATTTCAATGTATCATTTCTCTTATGATGTCACGATCAAATATATATAGCAGAAACTATTCAGGAGTCTTAAAACAAATCAAGATATAAGAATAAATTAAAAAATATCATAGATATTTTTTTATTTCAAGAGATTTTCATAGGAATCGGTATCACTATAAACTGTACATGCGGGATCTTCTTTAATAAATTCATGTTCTACATACACCACACGAAGTGTATTCGTAAACCCGGAGCCTTTCCGCCATCCTGTCACAACTATTACAGAATCACCAATTTTGATAAAACCACGACTTTTACCAAAATTTAATCCATATTGTACACGTACATCCACATCCTTCACCCAATCGACCAATGGTACTTCTGTACAACAAAGAATATAATATACACATATAAATATGTATTTTATATATATATATATATATATAGAGAGAGAGAGAGAGAGAGAGAGAGAGAGAGAGAGACAGAGAGAAGAAAGGCCCTCTGTTATGAGATATTGAGTTGATTTTGAGTAGGGCTGGCAAGTAATTTGTAACGTCATTACTGTTACAAGTTACTTTTTTCAGTAACAAATAGGTAACGACGTTACATTTTCTTCTAAATAATGTTCATGGTAACGCATTTTTGGAGTTTAACGGTAACGATTTTACTAGTTACTTTGGTCACGCGATCACACCTTTTTTTTCATTGAATTCACAGTTTATACGTATAGACTAACTCAGATATAATCTTTACAATATATTTAATTTCTTAAAATAAAATTTTTGTGTCATATCTTACAAATTAAATATAATGCAGATTACAAACAATATTATTTTTTTATTATAATATCATTTTATCCTTAGAGTATTCACGATGAATCTTGTTTGTTTTTTGTTTCTTTTCTTCAAAATACATCTAGCTAAATAATTCTTTCTATCTGTTCCTTCTTTTTAAATGTACAACTACATAAATGTTTTCTAAAGATGTTAAAATATATATATATATAAGAATCTATTCATAATTTTTTTATAATTGGAAAAATTATGAAAAGTAACCACACACAAACGATCCATCATGCACAGTAAAAGAAAATTGTATATGTATTAAGAGTTAAACGTATAATTTAAAGATATCTTATCAAAATCAATACGAAAAATAAATTTATTTAAGTTAAAAATTACAAAAAATGCAGTATATATTATGTGATATGACAGCATTTCTTTCATGAAAATAACGCACAATGTTTACTATAGGCATATATATTTTGATCCCCATTTCTCTACTAAAAAATAGAATTTTATCTTTTTTACATTTATCGCAAAAATCTGCATATAATATTCTATTGGTGTCAAGAAAAAAAAGGTAACGAAAAAGTAACGACTTATAAGTATTCGTTATTTTTTTAATAACGAATACTTATAACGAATAACAATAACTAATTACCTTTATAAATGAATAACGAGTAACGGGAATGAGTTATTTTTTAGGAAAAAGAACGGTAACGAGTTATTTTTATGAGATAATGTTGCCAATCCTGATTTTGGGTAAATGCTAGAAGTTTATGAGCAGACTTTAAAAAAATAATAGGTCATTTTGAAGAGAATTTAATAGGTTAAAGATAATATTATGTAAGATTTAATTCGAATTCTATTTTTTTTAAATGAAAGAAATGTAAAAAGTAAGCAAAATACTATACGAAAAATACGAATAATACGAAAAATACGAATAATACGAAAAAGATCGTTTATATAAAGAGGAGGTTTATAAAGAGATGGTTTATAAAATAAATTGTCTAGATTGTGATTCTTTTTATGTTGGCTAAACAAAAAGGAAATTAAAAACTTGAATCAAAGAACATAAGATTGACATAAGAAGATCCACCTCTGAGATGTCAGTGGTTTCACGCCACCAATTGAATGAGATGCACGAATTGGATTGGGATAATATTAGAATTTTAGATATGGAACAATCATTATTTAAAAGAAGAATTTCTGAAATGATACACAAAAAAACCAAATAAGTAGTGTTAATAAGCAAAATGACACTGAAAGTTTGCTTGATGTTTATCTGCCTTTTCTAAAGAAAGATCTCTCTCACACTTAATAAATTCTAGAACAATCTAAACTTTTGACATATATATACAATAAATAGCGGTAACACATACGATGCACCTTAACAAGATGAAAGAACACGTTTATACATACTTATATTATACGATGGCTAAATTCATTGTCAGATATATGTAAATTCTACGTTTTACTAATATTTGTGATTTTACTGAAGATGGACATATTGTGATCGAAACTAAAGATTTTTTATTAACGTAATGAATAATTAAATTTCACAAACAACATCCAGTGCTGTGGTTTCATGCTCCTTTTTTTTATATGTTTGATTTATAAACACATTCGTTAGAATTATTTACAATAAAATATTGTATGTAATAATAAAAAGGACAACCGGAATGAATATAGAGTGCCTGTTTCCGTGATGCTTGATTTCAACTACGTGAAGACGAATCTTGGGTACAATGCATTGCATGCTCATTTTGCCCGCACACTGGCTACGTTTGTTCGTATTTTAGAAACATTAAATAAAATTTTTTTAATTGCAATAATACATAATAATAATAATAATTTATAATTGAATAATTATAATAATTTAATTAATTGATATTTTATTTTACGTATTTTGCGTTTAATTATCGATTTTTCGGGGCATCTCATATTAGGAATACATTTTTCGACTTTGCGATTTTGCTTTTTACATTTCTTTAATTTAAAAAAAAAAGAATTCGAATTAAATCTTATATAACATTATCTTAAAGCTTATTAAATCACCTTCAAAATGACCTATTATTTTTTTAAATTCTGCCCATAGACTTCTAGCATTTATTCAAAATCAGGATTGGCAACATTACCTCATAAAAATAACTCGTTATCGTTACCATTTTTTTTCCTAAAAAATAACTCGTTATTCATTTGCAAAAGTAATTCGTTATTATTATTCGTTATAAGTATTCGTTATTGTTATTCAAAATATAACGAGTTATTGTTATTTTTTCGTCACTTTTTTTTCTTGACACTAATAGAATATTATATGCAGATTTTTGCAATAAATGTAAAAAAGATAAAATTCTATTTTTTAGTAGAGAAATAGAACTCAAAGTATATATGCCTATAGTAAACATTGTGCGTTATTTTGAAAGAAATGCTGTCATATCACATAATATATACTGCATTTTTTGTAATTTTTATACTTAAATAAATTTATTTTTCGTATTGATTTTGATAAGATATCTTTAAATTATACGTTTAACTCTTAATACATATATTATACAATTTTCTTTTACTGTGCATGATGGATCGTTTGTGTGTGGTTCCTTTTCATAATTTTTCCAATTATAAAAAAATTATGAATAGATTCTTATATATATATATATTTTTTTATATGAATATTTTATTGGTACAATAACTGCATACTTTAGCAACAATTTTCACTATGACTTTAGGAACATAGGTTATTTCATATTAGAGATATCTTGGATATCTCATATTACAATTTCCTTTCGGTTTCATGATTATCAAATCTAACTTCTGTAATTAAGCAATTCAACATATCCCATAATTTTCTATTAGTACTTACTCTGTCACTACATGAAGAATTTATTGCCAAATAAATATTTACTTATTAAATAATTAAAGGTTTAAAGGCTTATCTTAATGAAACTTGAAATCATCCAAATTCAAAAATCTTTTTTTACAACGACCATAGGCATGATCTATAATAACGAATTTTTCACTGAATAGTTTTCAATCCAAGAGCAATAAATTCTTGGTGGAATCAATAGATAGTGTTTATTAGTTTAGCAGAAACGCTGTTATCTAAATTAGGCGTCTATCTCATATTGGGGGGCTTTCCTTTCTCTCCCCCCCCTCCTCCTCCCGATTAACCTTCCATTAACTTTCGATAATTGCAAAATAGTATAGGATTTTTCAATTATTTTGACTCATTCTCAGTTTAGTCTGCTCTACCTATACAAAAAAACTTTGCCAAAAATTGCGGGACATTCTGTATATTCGCTAGGCGTCATTAATACCTTCCCGTTTGAAATTAGTTTCCGCCAATTAAACACATCTTATCTATATATCTGTTTATCATGATTGCCAAGTTTGCCAAGGTTACTTCGAAACTATAATATATAATAATATATTGGGTCATCTAAAAACCGCGGATACTTTTTAGATGACCCAATATATAACGCATACACAGTATTAAAAAAGAAGATATCATAAATAAAAACGTATACGAAAAACTAGGGAAAATATTACCTTGAAAATTTTTCTTATAATTTTTATACCAATTGGAACATTTTTCAGAAATACTCAAAAAGTTCACATCTTTTCTCAGAATTTTTCATACATGTGAATTCTGAAATATTCTAAGATTTCTCATCCCATAATTTTTGAAAAATATTTTAAAATTTTTAAATTTTGTAACATTTCATCAGAAATTATACTTACAAAAAATTTTAGAAATCTTACGATATTTCATAATTAACAGCTATGGAAAAGATTTTCTGAGAAGTGTTCCAATTTGTATAAAAAATATGAGAAAGTTATAAAATTATATAGAAATTATATAGAAATTTTAAAAAATTATATAAAAATTTTAAAAAATTATATGAAAAATTCTGAGAAAAATTTTCACTAGGGTATTTATAATTATTAGTACTAAAATGCAGTATCAGAGGACAATAAAAGTCACATTTTTGGCTCTCCCCTCAATTCAAATAAAACTAATAGAAAAATGTATCTTCATATAGACCTCATAATTCCTTATAATCATAAACTTCATAATAGCTATTCGCTTATGAATTATTAGGTTCGCTATCGCTTATGAATTATTAGGTTTTAAATAAGAATGATTTATAGGGGATTTGACACTTTTCGATAATTGAAGTTTTTTTTTTATTGGGTGTTTAAATATAATAAATTTCCTCCTTTTTTTTGTGAAATTTTGTTTTTAAACGTTTGCTAACAATTGATTAATCAACATTTAATGCCTCTAACAATTCTTTCAGCATTTGATCTTCATCAAGTAATGCTTCCAATTGTTCATCTTTCAATTTTTCGGTGCATTTTCACGTTCTTTATCTTTTATCGAAATTATCACTTCTAAAGCATTTTGAAACCACTTTTTCGGATGGAGCATGCTCCCCTCTACAAGCAAATGATAACTTTCAGCTGCACTTTTCTTAACAATAAACAATGCAGTAAAACTTTCCGCAAATGCTGTTTTGTTATTATAAAAGTCAACATTTTCAATGCAATGACAAAAATGTTGTTTACACGTTCATTAAATGTCACATACTAAATATGAAAGCTTGTGCACAGTACTCTCAATAATTGCCACTGGAATTCTGTACTCGTGACGACGTCTCTTCGAAAACCAAACTTATTCAATGGAAACTTATTCAAATACTTAATACAATCTTTCTAGAATTGCCACTTCACCAAACATTCTCAAAAACTTATCAAATGATACAAGCGTGTGCACACTGTTGTCCAACACGAATCTATGAACACGCTATCTTCACACGTGTCTTAACGGTTCAAGATTATTAAAGAATTCGCAGATTCGAACTGACGATTAAAAATAACTGACAATAACTGATGATCTGATGATTATATAGGTATATATAAGAAAGAATGAGTCCAATAGAAAAAAAAAAGAGTAAGCTGAGGAATAATGCAAAATAAATAAGTCTCTAATATTTAATTTGTTTTAACCATGAATGAAAAAGAATAAAACAAAAAACGTTTCATTTTTTCACCAGGATAATACCGCATTTACATTTATGGAATTGTCGAGGGGCAGTAGCTAAAAAGAAATTGAAAAGTTCGCTGAAACGTATGACGTAATCATTTTTGCGGAAACTTGTCTCGACTTTCACTGCACCTTCAGTATTCGAGAATTTATTCGCCTTGATTCTACTTTATCGGACATTAGAGGTATGGCTATTTTTGTCCTATCTCTTATGCCACAGCGCACGATATCCCAAATCTTCTACCCTCTTTCGAAAGCTTCTCCCTATCTATAGCTCTTAACAATTCATTCCTCACTATTATTGGTGTCTATTGTCACCTCTTGAATCTTCCGGCTTGTTTTAACTCTTTCTTTTCTTTTACTAAGGCTCATGAACCCGTGTAATCAACGATTTCAATGCTCATCACCCTCTGTGAGGTTCTTCCAAAATTAACTACTGGATCTATTTTGTGTAGTTGTATTGAGAACTCCGACTTTGCATGCATGAATCCTACCTCGCCTCCCACTTTCCTCTCACATTCTTCCTTCTGTTCTGAACCTCGCGAAAGCGTTCTTCTGATCTGATCTCTACAAGGTGTCTGAAATTTAAATATCAAAACTTCCGGAGCGTGTAAGGGATCGATAAATTAAGAAAAAAAGTCCTATAAAGATATGTTTTTGCTTCATTTTGAAGAAAATCGCAAAAAAAAGACGAAACATAGTTTACATTTTTATATTTTCTCATTACTTATTCAAGTTGTGTTTATTCACTTGCTTAATGTAGATATTTTTCAAAATGTTGACCTCTTGTAGCAATGCAAGCATAGCTATCACGAGCATCTAGTGATTGCTCGTGTGCAGCTAAATATTACTGGCGATATTTGGTACACTACAGCCTCGATTCGATTTCTCAATTGTTCTCTTGAGTTGATTAACGACGAATAAATTCTGTTTCAAGACCCCACAAAAAAATCCAATGGTGTCAGATCAGATGATAGCCCAGATACTACTCATCCATATCCAATCCATCATTGTGAAAAACATCTATCTAACCAAGCTCGAGTAATCTGCTATAATGAGCTGGACACTCATCGATTTGAAACTATATTTCAATCCGTTACTGCAGGTGAATGTGTTCTAAATAATTATAGAAGTCAGTCTCCAAAAAATCTGTATTTAATCTGTATTTAATCTGTTGGGTAAAAAAATGATTCCACTACACAAAAACAAACAAAAAAATTTTCACCTGAAAACGGAATTGTTATTATTATTTTCATGTATAATTTTAGCGACGATAATATTTTAGAGGCAAGAACAAAGCAACTACGTTCTTGTCTTTTTTGCGATTTTCTTCAAAACAAAGCAAAAACGAGCATATCTCTACAGGACTTTTTTTTCTTAGTTTATTGATCCCCTACGATTATTGCTCCCGGAGTTTTGACAATTAAATTCCAGACACCATATATATATGTATATATATATATATATATACAGTGATGGCAAAAAGTCCCGGAACGGTCAAATATTTCGAAAACCATCGGTATTTAAAAAAAACGCTGAAACACGTGAACGATTTTTCAAAAAATCTATTTTTTGAGAGGGGTTAAGACCCCCCACCCCTAAGGGGGCACGTGGGGCACGAGGGGGGGTCGAAAATCTTAAATAATGGCAACATAGGTCGAGTGGGGGCTCATTTGAAAGGTCTTCTCAAGACGAATCCAAAACACTCCGCATAGAGGGCGCTACGTTCACTTTTGGCGGGAAAATGCAATTTTGAAAATTTTTTAGTCAGAAACATTAAAAAAGTTTAGTGTTTCGATAATCACCGGAACACGTGAAACGATTTTTCAAAAAATCTATCTTGATGGTGTAGTAAAATCTTATAATGGTAATATGGGTCGGAACTACTGCCGGCATCAGCATTACTCGAGATGTACCACGTGGAGGTTGCACGGTCAGATTTACATCTCTTCGGGGTACTTGATTTAAGTGAGTCCCCTTGCCTCTCACTTTGCGTGCAATAATTAATGCAACAAATGCTCAAATTGATATCCATTAACCTCTTGACAGTGTGCTAATCGATTGTACGTACTCTCCCTTACGTTTTGAAGCATTTCTGGCGTAATTAAATTCGACACTTCAACAATTCGAGCCTTTAATTCGTCAAGATTCGCTGGTTTTGTTTCGTAGACCTTGCTTTTTAGATAACCCCAGTAAAAGAAATCTAGTGGCGTTAAATCTGGAGATCTTGGTGGCCATTCAATTTGACCTCTTCTACCAATCCATTTATTAATAAATGTTTGGTTTAGAAAATTACGCGTTGTCGTGGCATAATGAGCTGGTGCACCATCCTGCGGAAACCAAACATT
>NW_011627350.1:169938-190611 GCF_000204515.1 Acromyrmex echinatior | reverse complement strand
ATACTCAACTCTCCTGTCATAATCATCTTCTGATAATTCCTGCACGAGTTTTATTTTATACGGGTGATAATGATGTTTTCTTAAGATATTTGTCACAGATTTTCGACTAATGTCGCAATTCCTGCGCAATTTTAGACGGAGGTTTATTTGGATTTTCAATAACACTCTGAAGAACTTCTAATGCTGTATCGTCGTTGCTAGCAGTTTTTGGTCTTCCAGATCGGGGTTCATCTTCAACAGAACCTGTTCTTTTAAATCGCGAAACTGTGCGATAAACAGTAGACTTAGAAATTGGATAGTGCTCCGGATAGATGTCATTAAATAAATTTGCGACTGCTTCGTAAGATCGAATTTGGTCACCAAAACCGCGCATTCTAAGGATTGTAATTCGGTCGGTAATACTTAGTGGCATTTTTAAATAAATGCAAAATTATTATAAAATAATGATTTTGCAATTTGAATTAAAAATGAAGTACAATTTGTAAGTAGTTTGTGTCAATACCTGTCGGAAAATAATGATTTTACAATTTGAATTAAAAATGAAGTACAATTTGTAAGTAGTTTGTGTCAATACCTATAGTGTCGGAACAAAACCAGCTTTTACTATTCTTGGTAAACCAAGACGCTTATAGGTCGCGAAAGTCATTTTCACTTGCGAGAACCGTTTTTCATATAACAGATACGATTACAATCTGCGAAAAATGATTTTAATGTTTTCAATGCTTAGTGTTTTGGATTTTACTACACCATCAAGATAGATTTTTTGAAAAATCGTTTCATGTGTTCCGGTGATTATTGAAACACTAAACTTTTTTAACTTTATTTCTACTTGAGAAGACCTTTCAAATGAGCCCCCACTCGACCTATGTTGCCATTTAAGATTTTCGACTCCCCTCGTGCCCCACGTGCCCCCTTAGGGGTGGGGGGTCTTAAAGAGATCCTCCCTCAAAAGAATTTCCATCTTGCAGGACCTAGCTGGCAGTGATCATTTTCCTGTCGCGGTGGATATTAATTGCCTGGTTCGCTCCTCTACTATCTTCTCTCACAGAATCCGTCTCACTCGTCAACAATGGCTCTGTTGGCTCAGAGAGCAGGAACCATACATCATTAACAAGATTTTTTTCTCCAACTAACTCGCTCTCTCCTGAAGCAAAATATGAAATGTTCATTAAGGAAATCCTCGCATACTAAATCTTCTCCCCTTAAGAACACTAATCGTGTTAAGTATTTCAATGAAAATGAATATTCTTCGAATATCCTTCCCTCGGCCCCTTGATGGACACCTGAATGCGATAACGCCGTCCGAGCTCGCTTCGCGGCACTTAAAAACTATAGGCAAATTCCCTCTATAGAAAATTATAAGGCTTATCCAACTTAGTCCGATAGCTCATTGAGCTGAAAAAACGTTCCCCTTCTTAGATTTAGGCGATCTCCTGCGGACTGGCAGTGCTATAAGAATTTGCGGAACGACATGAATATTGCTGTTCGTCGTGAGAAAAAGTCCTTCCTCTCTATCTCCCTTACAACTGATTCCTCGCTTCAATTCTGGAGAAATCTCCGTGCCCTTGGTGATGCACAATCTTTTGTCTCTGCACCCTTTTCTTCTGAATAATCATTTTCTTAATACTCTATCTTCTTTGTCTTGTTCCTCTAATTGTACTCTTTTTTTCTCCTCTCCTCACGTTTCCTCGACTTTCAATTTTGCTCCAATCGCTCCCAGTGATCTCTACAATATTTTTAAGCGCATTCACCTGACTTTCGCATCTCTCCGATCGCTCCTACTGTGTCTTCCTCAATGTCTCTCTTGATTCTCTTCTCTATATGTTAAATTTCTCCTTTTCTCACAGTACTTTTCCCTCCTCCTGGAAACATTCTTTTATTCTTCCCATTCCTAAAATAATAACCCCTCTTCTCCTTCATTTTTTCGCCCTATCTCGCTCCTTTCCTCTCAAAGCTGCTTGAGTGTATCTGCTTCTCACAACTTAATGCCTTTGTTTCAAATTTTAATATCCTTCCTTTCTATCAATCTGGTTTTCGTCTATCTCACAGCACGACGATGGAATTGCTTCACATCTCTGACGTCGTGTGTAATTTCGACAATTGTCGCCTTCCATCGTTGCGCTTTTTTCTTAGTTTATTGATCCCCTACGATTATTGCTCCCGAAGTTTTGACATTTAAATTCCAGACACCATATACCATATATATATATATATGCAAAATTTCCATCTTGCAGGACCTAGCTGGCAGTGATCATTTTCCAGTGATACTTCACAAAGGCTTTCGATACCATCAATCATGACCTACTTTTAGTCAAACTCAAGTTATGTGGTCTTTCTCATTTCTTTCGCTAATCTGCTCGTTCCTTACAAACCGCACGCAGCAAGTCCTCGTATATAATCCTTTTCTTTCCTCTTTTCTCCTCTACTCATGCCGTTCTCTCTGGTGTTCCCCAGGATTCCATTCTCGGATCTTTACTCTTTAATATTTTTGTCTGATTTGTCTAATGTTTCTCTATCCTCCGTACTCTTCATGTATGCAGATGATGTAATTCTTCTCAAATCCTTTCACCCATTCGATACTTTAGCAACCTATTCTGCTTTGAATACAGTTTTAAAATCTATCGCCGAATGGTCCATTAATAATGCCCTGCATCTAAATCCTACTAAATCATCCTTTATCGGTTCCTCAACATTGTTATCCCGTATTCAGCCCTTCGACATTTCTCTTAATTCTATTCCAATTCCTCGCTCTTCTTTCTCTATTAAGATTCTTGGTGTCCATGTTAACTCTTCATAGTCATTCGAGTCACACGTGGCCGTCAAGTGTCGGGCTGCTTATGCTCGTTTATGTCTTCTTTATTCCCATCGCCACATCCTTTCCTGCTCTCAAAAACTTCTTACTTCTCAATTACTTGTTATTTCTCTGTTTGATTACGCTGATATCATCTACGTTCCAGCTCTTAATCAAAACCTGCTAAATCATATACAACGTATCCAAAATTTTTGTCTGCGCTTTTCTTATTGTGTTCGTAAATATGACCATATATTATCAAAGATCTGACTGGCTTAAGATTTGGCAACATTTTATTCTCCACCTGTGCTGTCTTGTATTTTCTCTCCTTCGCTCCAATACTCCTTTATATCTGCGACATCTCCTTCAGTTGCAGTTTGAACATCATTCCTCTTTTAACCCTCTTGTCACCAGATATCAAGATTACTTATCCTTCGCCATATATCGGTCCACTAAGTTCCGTGCCGCTTTCTCCTACATCTTTGTCAAATATTTTAATTCCCTTCCTAATTGAATAAAAACCTCCCACTCTCTATCCTCCTTTCGTTTCGCTGCCTCGCGTTTCATTGCGTCACTCACAATATTTAAACAAGACTGATGTAATTGGTATGTATGCGCGTGTATATATGTGTGAATGTATGTGTGTGTATGTATATGAGTGCACGTGTGTGTATAATTTCAGCTATTAGTTTACAGCTATTAGTTTATTCTTATTGCATTGTTATCTTATTCTGGTTTTGTTTCTGATAGATGTAACAGCAATTTTGTTGACGCTTAACTATTGTCTATCGTATTTATGTTTATGTTAACTATAATCTATTATATCATACTTTATGTCTATTATTATTACTCTGTTAACATGTAGTCTTTTTCATATAGCTTTGTAATAAACTAAATTAAATTAAATTAAATTATCGCGAATAGCTTAGATACTACTGTCGCATTCTTCGTAAAACCAAATGCCAAGGCTGAAGGAACTTTTGTGAAAGCATCAATCATCTCACCTCCTCTTCGGAGATTTGGAAAATGCTAAAGCGATAATGGAAGAGACCAAGTTATTCAGGAAGTCATTAATAAGAGAAGATCTGTCCAGCTTCCTGCATTCCCCCTCCTCCGATCATCTCTAACCAACCCAAAGACTCTCTTGTGTGACTTGATTCGCCATTTACTCTTCGTGAAACTCGGGTAGCTCTAGACTCCTCCAATATTTCTTCTAGTCCTGGACTCGACCGAATGGACTTTCATTTACTAAAAATTCTTCCAGATAACCTTCTTATGCTTCCTTTCCATCCTAAACTATTTCTATATGTTACCTTTCCTATACAATGTCTCCACTCCCTGATATACCTGATTCTCAAATCCCACTGACTTATACCCGATATTTCTCATATCTTGCCCCATTAAACTAGTCGAATGCATGCTCCTAAATCGGCTACTGGTTCTCAAAATCTCCTTCCTTTCCTCTTCCTTCTCTCTTTCTCTCCAATCAATTTTGATTTCATCAATTTGGATCAATTGGTAAATTTAGATTCCGCCAGGATAATCTTATCCTTCTCACTTTCTCGAATTTGTCAAAAAAACAACATACTGTAGTCATTTTCATCGATATTAAAGCTGCCTTCGACAATATTCTTCCGAACATTCTTATACAGAACTTGATTAATCTCGACTTTTCTTCTTTGATAGTTCAATTTGTCAAAAACCTGATCTCTTCCCGCAACTTCCTATTTGTTTTGTAGATTTCCTCTCTGAATTAGAGTTGCCCTCTCTTAGCCTGGATCTTTTCAACATCTATCTTCGAGAAATCAACAATGCCCTGGATCCTCACACGTCCCTGTTACAATTCGCAAACAACATTGTGATTTTCTCTTCACGACCTTCTATACAAGAGGCCACTCAATTGATTCAATCCTCGTCAAACAACATAGGCTCATTTCTAGCAGACAAAAGTCTCGAGATTTCTAGTAAAACGCAAATGTTAATATTTTCCAAAAAATGGAAATCTTGATACGAGAATGTCTCTATCCTTTTTGCCGAACATCGAATTACATCATCCTCGGTGCGATTTCTAGGAGTCACTTTAAATAAGCTCTCGGGAAAGAAACATCTAAAACACTCGATATGAGCGAAAAATGCAGTGCAGATATTGCAGCGCTGCGAGGCACATGATGTCCTGTTAATATACAGATCTATGATATTCATCGTTTGAGTATGCCTCCCTTATCTTTTCACTTAAAGATAATGATTCTCTGATTAAGCAGCGTGCCCAAAACAACGCATTCCGTCTCTGTTTTGAATATCGTATCTCTACCCCTACTAACGTCATGCTGAGTCTGAAGAATCTCTCATCAAACATCGTACCTTGCCACCACTTATTTCTTAAGAATCGGTTGAAAATCATCCTGTCGCCGACATATTATTCGACGTATTACAACCTAGTTGGAAACTCTTCTCCGTTCTCGTATCTCGAAAAGAACTTTCCCGTGGCATTAGTATTCCTATGCATGTGGTCTTATAAAAGGCAAATATATCACAATTCTTCACTTCCTGCGTACCGTTATTCTTATTCCTTTACCATTATCATGGCTTCCTTTTTATTTCTCCTTCCTTCCCCCCCTCCAGGTTGCCAAATTAAATTCTCTATCTCAGCATAGCGTGCAACTCACATTCGAAAGTTTTTTCGCGGGAACTCTCTCTGAATCCACGTTTTCTACTAATGGTTCGAAAACCGAACGATAACATCTATGTCGGTGCCGCGATCTATGTGCTCCTCAACTGGATCTGTACCTCATGTACAAAATTTCATTTGATGGGCTCCTTCTTTGGACGATTTCCACTTCCGGTTTGAACATCCTTTTCCAGTAGAAATTCTCTTGCACCGACAGCGGGGTCTCTCGCTCGTTTTTTGGCAGAGAATGGATCCATTTCCTCACTCGAGTAATTTCCTCTTTATAATTGCCTGGAAGGAATTCAGCAATAGGATCACAAATTCACACAGAGCATTATTTCGAAAAAAGTCAAAGCGGTATCACCTGCGTGCTCTCTCACTGGAGTGACCTCATGCCTCCAATGTGCGTCTTCTGTCTTTTTCCTTGATGTTAGTAGAGGTAGTTAGACGAAGCTTCATCGAACTACAGCTATAAATCGCCGATAATAAAATCGTAAAGAAACTCGCAAAAAGAAATAATAATATTCCACGAAATGCAACAATAGAAATCGCTCAGAAATTGCAATAAATTGCGCCGACACTCTTCGCGAGGACAGAAGACGAAAAATGTCGCGCTATTTCGGCTGACCCTTGTGACGGACGATGAAAAATGTCACATCATTATACAATCGAAATAACGCCCATTAATTATTATATAGCGCTATTCCTGATCAAAAACTGAGTCGAAAGTCCTGAGCCATTTTTTTCTATAATGCTTAATGAAGCAGATATTACCAAGTAAAATTAATCTAATCGGCGCCGGTTTTTAACCTCTTAGGCACGATGCGCCACTATAGTGGCTTTCGCGGATGTCATCTTTCTGAACGACGCGCCATTATAGTGGCTCACTCTAGTGCCTCACTCGCTCACCATTTGAATTAAATGATCGTTTTCATATGTTTTGTTTCACACTTTTTTTGCCTTTACAACGTTTTATAACAGTGTTAACAATATACATACAGAATATACAGTCTTTGTTTTTGATACGCCAGTGCCAGGTATGAATTGTTGCTTTTCATTTAAATAAATAGAAAACGAAGAGCAATTTGTCACAATTCAGGAACAAACTCGGAAATCGAAAATGATATAAACAAAAACATGCGTGATAGGAATAATATAAAAAACGAAGATCGCGCTATGAATGTGAAGATTGTGACGTGGGTCTATGTGTCGTACCGTGCTTTAAAATATATCATATTCAATTGTATTATATTATTAATTATTAAAGTAAATTGTTAAAGTTAAAGTATGTGTATCATATCTTTAAGAAAAATTACAATTTAATCATCAAAAACTTCATTCCAATGTACTCACGTAGAGAACAGCATTGTCCGTCACACGTTGCAGTGCTGTATCGTTCTGGTAGAGTTCAATGCGTAATTCGCATTGAACTCTACCAGAGAAACAGCCCCGCGCAAAATTCAGCCGTACCTAAGAGGTTAAACGGGCACACGTCCGTGAGTCGCGCGCTTACTATGAGCACTCCGCCGCTCCGCTGTGCCGCTGTCTTCACCATTATCGCGCAATATTCTCACGCATCAGTAGTAAAATTTTCTGAAGAATTTTCTTCTCAATTAAGAATCATGTTCCTTCCAAAAGAAGCATCTCCTTTCGTAAAAATTTCGACAAGGAATGTAAGTCTCGCCAAAACGTATCAGATTAATTTACATTAAAAAAGAAACCTACAATAAAAAATCTTTTAGAAATTATTTAAAAATTTCTTTAAAATCTCTTTCTTACATAGAATAGACATATGTATTGTATTATCATTTTCTTGTTGATATTTCGTAACTGAATTATACTTTAAATTAGTTTTTTTATTCTCTCATAAAAATCATTCTGTGTAACTACATAAGTGCGTTATAGTGCATTACAGATGACTTAATGTTACTCAAAAATCCAATTTTTCATTTCTCTCAATAACTTTTTCCACGAATGTAGATTAATTTAGATCTCGATTTACCCTTTTTTAACTTTTTCTAATTCTTAGAACTAGAAAAAGATAAAGTGTAAGTTAACCTAGGATCAACGTTAATCTGCATTGCTGGAAATGGACATAAGTGATTAAAATAAAACGCCTTGTAATGAAATTTTCTATTTAATATTTCGTAAGTATGACTGTGTAGGTGAACAGGAAAGGAATGTTTTTTATTTATTTTTGTCTTCTTTATTTTATAATATAAAGTTTATTTTATAATATTAAATAAAGTATTTACTTTATTTAATACAATAAAATATTACTCATACATATGTATTTGTTTTCATTTTTATAATAAATTTTTCATTTTATAATAAATTTTCAAAATGAGCCCCGTGGACCTCGATGCATGCTTCCGCACAAATTCCGCAATTATGTCGTTACGTACTCGTCGAAGCATTTGATCATCAATAGATTGTACAGCTATTTGCATCCTCGCAATGACTTCTTCGGGAGAAGAAGTTTGTATAGCCATTTGCATTGAAAAATCGTATCTCTTTTTTGAGAGGAATTTTTTCTAAAAGTTTGGGTAACCATTGCCTTAAGAAATCTGCGTAATTTCTTCGTTGTAGAAAATATATTTATTACCTATTAATACATATCACGAATCGATTGAGAGATTTTTAATTTCTTCAAAATCGTCAGAACTTCTGATAGAAGAATAAGACCAGTAACTCTATCGCCGAAAATATCTGCCTAGTAGTTTCGTTTCCATTCTGTGTTGAAAGCTACGAGTACGTGCCACGCATGGATTAATAACATCATAGTAATGTGAATTGTGACAATTAAAATAAATCCGTGTGTGTAAATAGCAACTCATTCTTATAGTCAGGGAATAACAGTTTTTAATTAATTTTTTAATCCTGCGAATTGTTACGTGACTATCGTACATATATTAATCATACAATTCTGCTCATTTCTAAAATCTTTTCTATTTCGATCATTCTTATTCGATGATCACAACCAATATCAGTATGGCTTTGATATCAAGCAATTGCTATTCTAATTCTTCGATTTAATGCTCAAAAGTTTTTTGATCAGAATGCATGCAATTTGGCTAATGTTTCGCATAGTCTTTCCGCATTTGCACAATTTGTTTCAGTGTAAACTAAATGTATCTGTGTATTCGTTATTATACTGACATGTTTGTATTCTTCTTTCACAAAAAATTGTTTTATGCGAAATGCTTACTCTAATAAAAAAATGTTTCTGAAAACTTCGTTGAAAATATCTGAAATCATTTTTAAAAAATTTTTAGTGACATTCAGAGACTTTTTCAAAGAAATTGAGAGATTATCAGAGAATTCTCCAAAAGTCATCTCCAAGTATCTAAACGTCTCTGAATTTCATTGAAACTCGAGAATTCAGTGATGTTTCTGGAGGTAGAATTTTCATGATTTCTCACTTTTCAGGGACTTTCAGTCTAAATTCTCTGAAAATCATTCCCAAATGTCTAAAAGTCGCTGAATTTTGCTGAAATTCGGAAATTCAGTGGTATCTCTGAAGATAAAATTTTCACGACTTTTCACTTTTCGAGAATTTCAGCAAATTCTCTGAAAATCATTTCCAAGTGTCTAAAACTTCTGGAATTTCGTTGAAATTCGGGAATTCAGTGATATCTCTAAAAATAGAATTTTAATAGTATACTTAGTTTTACTTTTCAAAGGCCTTCAAAGGGTTCCTTTGAAAATCATTTTCAAGAGTCTGAATGTTCCTGAATTTCACGCGAATTCAATGATGTCTCTGAAACTTAAATAGATATAAATAACACGCTTTATCAGTTGAAGAAGTGGTATAGTACGTAATGTAGGAGACTTATAATCCAGAGGTCCCAGGTTCGAATCCCAGGTAAGTATGTTTTTCAAAATAATTTCGGGTAAAATCATTACATATATCTTGTATGAAACAACTTCTTAAATAAAGAAACAAAATTTATGAGTCTTAAAATATAAATTTTTTTTCAAGTATCACATTGAAAATGTCTGAAAAATTCTAAAAGTCTATGAATATACAAAACAATGAAGATAAAAATTTTTTAGCAAATATGTGAACAGATGAATCATTATTTACATGCACAGGTTTATTTAATTGTCAATTCACATTACTATACTCGTAGCTTTCAACACAGATGGAAGCTAAACTACTGGGCAGGTATTTTGGGCGATAGAGTTATTGGTCCCACTCTCTACCAGAAGTTCTGACGACAAAAAATTAAAAATCTCTCAATCGATTCGTGATATGTAATAAATATATTTTTTACAGGGAAGAAATTACGCAGATTTCTTAAGACAATGGTTACCCGAACTTTTAGAAGAAATTCCTCTCTTACAAAGAACACATATGCTTTTCCAGCAAGACGAGGCACCATCGCTTAGATATCGAGAAGTAACCTATCTTCTCGAAATTTTAAATGAACATTTTCCCGATTGCTGGATAGTACAATATGAACTAATTAAATGACCTGCACGATACGAGAACTTTTTAATTTAGAAAAGTAACAGCTGAAAAAGAAAAATGTAGACAAAATGATTTAATATATTTTTCATAATGATTTTTAATACTACACCGGATCTAACACCGCTAGACTTTTTTCTTTGGGGTCATCTAAAGCAAATGATATATTCAAAGAAGCCTGTCTCTTCCCGAAGAAATCATTGCAAGGATGCAAATAGTTGTATAATCTATTAATGATCAAATGCTTCGACGAGTACGTAACGATATAATTGCGGAATTCGTGCGGAAGCATGCATCAAGGTCCGCGGGACTCATTTTGAAAATTTAATATAAAATGAAATATTTATTATTATATAAAAATGAAGAAAACAAATACATACGTATAAGTAATATTTTATTGTATTAAATAAAGTAAATACGACTTTATTATAAAATAAAGAAAACAAAAATAAATAAAAAACATTCCTTTCCTGTTCACCTACACGTAAGTCATACTTACAAAATATTAAAGAAAATTTCATTACAAAGCGTTTTATTTTAATCACTTATGTCCATTTCCAGCAATGCAGATTAACGTTGATTCTAGGTTAACTTACACTTTATCTTTTTTTAATTCTAAGAAAAAGTTAAAAAATGAGTTAAATCGAGATCTAAATTAATCTACATTCGTGGAAAAAGTTATTGAGAGAAATGGAAAATTATTAGGTGTTGGAATTAATTCGTAGCGTTTTTAATGAAAGAATGTTATTTATTTCACATGAGCATTAAAAAATACATTAATGAAAGTACTTCCCATCACTTGTAAAACGCTACGAATTAATTCCAACACCTAATAGATTTTTGAGTAACATTAAGTCATCTGTAATACGCACTTATGTAGTTATACAGAACGATTTTTACGAAAGAATAAAAAAGCTAATTTAAAGTATAATTCAGTTAATATCAACAAGAAAATGATAATACAATACATATGTTTATCCTATGAAATTTTTAAATAATTTCTAAGATTTTTTAGGTTTTTTTTTAAATGTAAATTAATCTGATACGTTTTGGCGAGACTTACATTCCTTGTCGAAATTTTCACGTAAGGAGATGCTTCTTTCAGAAGGAACATGATTCTTAATTCAGGAAAAAATTTGTCACATTATGATGCGTGAGAATATAACGCGATAACGGTGAAGACAATGGTACAGCGGAGCGGTGGAGTGCTCATGCACAGTACTAGGCACGCGACTCACGGATGTGCGCCCGTTTAAAAACCGGCGCCGATTGGATTAACTTTACTTGGTATATCTGCTTCATTAAACATCGTAGAAAAAAATGGCTCAGGACTTTCGACTCGGTTTTTGATTAGAAATAGCGCTATATAATTAATGGGCGTTATTTTAATTACACTCTGTATAATGACGTGACATTTTTCATGGTCCGTCACAAGAGTCAGCCGAAATAGCGCGGCATTTTCGTCTTGTGTCCTCGCGAAGAGTGTCGGCGCAATTTATTACAATTTCTGAGCGATTTCTATTGTTGCATTTCGTGGAATATTATTATTTCTTTTTGCGAGTTTCTTTACGATTTTATTATCAGCGATTTAGAGCTGTAGTTTGTTTGATGAAGCTTCGTCTAACCACCTCTACTAACATCAAGGAAAAAGACAGAAGACGCACATCGGAGGCACGAGATCACTCCAAGGAGGGAGCACGCAGGTAATACCGCTTTGACTTTTTTCGAAATAATGCTGTGTGAATTTGTGATCCTGTTGTTGAATTCCTTCCAGGCAATTATAAAGAGGAAATGACTCGAGTGACATGAGGAAATGGATTGATCCACTCTCTGCCAAAAAACAAGCGAGAGACCTCGCTGTCGGTACCGCAACAGAACTTCTACTGGAAAAGGACATCCAAACCGGAAGTGGAAATCGTCCAAAGAAGGAGCCCATCAAATCCTAGAGACTATCCATCCGAATAGTACAGAGGAAAGTGAGAGCAGCCGAAAAGAATGCCAGCCACGTAATATCCCACTTGCACGGATACAGGGCGCGCGACACTATAGCAATTCACAAGGGCTCGCAGGACTCGCGAGATGGCTCGCGACTAATCAGGCGCGATAAGGCTTATCACGTGGGCCTACGGTGCCTGCGTGCCCTCGAAAGAACTTCTGGCTCGACATTAATGGTAGAAGGGATAATATGATGTATGCAGTTGGACGGCGTCTCTCTCTAAATCTCCGCCCTCTCTTTCTATGGATATTGCTAGACAAGAGACAAAGCTTCTTTCCTTGTTATTCACATTATAATGCATCTTAGATTCTCTTTTCATAGAAAGAGAAACATAAAGTGTGATAAATAAGGAAAATTCAGTACCAATTTCATGACGCAAAACAGGTCGGTATTTATAGTCGATTCTTACATTTAAGACTGTCTTAGATATCTTAAGATGTCATAAGTCAATCCGAGGAGTGTATTAACATCTTAAGATTATTTAAGACAGTTTTAAAATAAAAATGGATTATGAATACCGTCCCATGTTTTTTTAGTGTTTCACAGTTGGTAGCTCAATTCGCCTACGGACGAGAGAGAGGAGGGAGAGTTTAGAGAGGGGGGGGAAGAGAGAGAGAGAGAGAGAGAGAGAGAGAGAGAGAGAGAGAGATAGCATCCAACTGCGCACACCATGCTATCCTTCCATGCTATCACTTATGCTGTGGCGAGCTCTGGCGCAGGACGTGCGTGAGGACACAGAATCGCCATTGAGATCGTGTGTAGGAATCGAGCAACTATAGAAGAATTCGGTGGTGAGACGAGCGTAACGTATTGTAAAGCCGCTGATTTCTAGATCGGAGGAATCGCATATATCCACGAGTATATCATTTAGTTCCATCGAGTTCGGTATTTTGAGTGAGTAACTGCGTCGCATTAACAAGCACGCAGAGTGTAATCGTGTCATCCCGTCCGATATCATACAGATTCTATTAATTTTGAGTCAGCTATTTACTCGCCACGGCCATAGCCAGGTCATTGTATTATATCGTTGTGTCATATTTTTGTATCACGTTTTAAGGTCAAAATTGTTAGGTTCCAAGTAATATTCTTGCATGTTCTAAAATTTCGCCATTTTCCATCGTAACATTCTCGCTATTCTCGCGGTCGAGCTCGAAATTGGATTTGTTTACACGTTAAACATGGTTAATTACCACGACTATCGCATCTCGATTACTTTCTTTAATTACGATATCAATTGTTTGTAGAGTTACTCTAAAATTTGGAACTCATACCATCGAGATAGAAAATCTTTGTACCTAATATCGCGAGACATTTGGAGGGACAATCATGCCCCATTAACGCTTTATATATAATATAATGCGTGATCGCTAATCTACCATCCAACGTGTACGGAATAATGTAAACGAATGAAAGAATATATTTGTTATCATTTTTGTTACGAACTCTGTATATTTTATTGTGATATCGCCCTGCTCGTTCTCCAAGATATCTTCCATTCTCAATTACAAACCGCTCCTCTATCATTACCGTGGCTGAGTAGTTATCAGCGCCGTCAGCATTCGCGATTCTGTAGAGATTTTTCTATTTTGAATTGAATTTTTTTGTTAATTCCGTGAAAGAATAACACACTCTCCCAATTATCAGTATTGGGAAGTAAGAACCATTGGAATTTGCCAGCTTATCTAATGTGTTGTCTAATTGTAAGTCTAGAATTGTGATTATCGGCGACAACTGTAAAGAATAATGATCGCGAACGCACGACGAAGTAGCATCACGCTCGTGAGTGCAGTCGCAATATATATGATTATACATACTATTAATTATTAATACTGAAAATTTATAATTCCCGTTGCGTACACTACAGATTTTCAGGAATGATAGTTAACTGGCAATAATATATGAACATGGTCTAAATGGTGGCGATTCATTATTCTATAAATATATGCCTATTATAAATATATGCTTATATTGCTGATTATAAATAAATTAATATAAATAAAACGTGCTTATTGCTTAATATTTAATGATTATTACAAGTGACTAAGTTATACTATCGAGAAGGAAAAAATGTTGATAAAGCTGTGAACAAAATAATAAGTCCAATTTTTACTAATTCTTTATCATGTAGCTATAGCTATCTTGGAAAGCAGAAAAAGAAATTATTTTATAATTTAATTCTATATAAATGTTTTAGATAAATTTTTATTTTTTAATTTATAGTGAAATTATAATAAATAAATATTATATTGTCCAATTGAAAATCATTTTTTTTTAACTCCAAGCATATTTACAATCTGTCAGGTTGTGACAATAAGTAAATTTTATAATTTTAAACAATGTGTAGAAGTAATCCCAGTGGAATACTTCTCTTTAATTATGCAATCATTCTGACTCTAGAAATTTCTAGTTATCTAATTATTTAATTACATTAGTTGTATCTATTATATTTATTGAGTCTAATGGCTTAAACCGCTTGAGTCTTCATTTGTCCTTAGTTTCAGTCAGAAGCTTATTCGCAAGTTGATTAGGATTGCGTCCAATCTATCAGCGTAACTCGAGGCATAGTTTGCTATTACATTTTAACTATTTCAATATTCAGGTCTCGTCTGATAATTTTGTTAAATACGAACTATGGCGCGTCTATTATTATTCTCAAAATTTTTGATCGAAACGTTTCTAGAATTTCTATATTTGAATTAGAAGCAGAGCCCCATAATTGGATGCCGTACGTCCAAATTAATATTTATAATAATTGTTTTATAAAGCAGTACTTTGTTGTCCAGTAACATTTTTGAGTTACGAGCAAATAGCCAATATATTAGGTGTTGGAATTAATTCGTAGCGTTTTTAATGAAAGAATGTTATTTATTTCACATGAGCATTAAAAAATACATTAATGAAAGTACTTCCCATCACTTGTAAAACGCTACGAATTAATTCCAACACCTAATATATTTCTAAGTCTGCTTCCTAGTTGCTTCCTTTTATGCCATATATGCATTTTCCAAGTTAATCTTCGGTCCTAACTCCTAAGTATTTTGCTGAATCTGCTTAAGATATAATGTTGTTTAGCTTTACCGGTAAACATGAATTTTTATTCAGTGTAAATGTAACGTGCACAAATTTTCATTAACCTTTATTCTCCAGGTTTTGAGCCAAACTTATATTTTAGAAATATTTCTTTGGAGAATTCTTGATGCTTCTTTCGGATTTTTATGTACTGTTATGATGGTTGTGCTATGATGGTCGTCCGCGAATGTTCCCATCAGAGTTTGTTCCATTGTTGGTAGGTCGGCGGTGAATATTAGGTACAACAAAGATCCAAGGACACCTTGCAGGACTCTGGATCTGATGGGTTCTAAGGCCGAATATTCTTCTTGTTGCTTTATTATAAAATGTCTGTCTGCTACATATGATTTAAGTAAGTGATAGTTATGCGGTAACTGTTTTTTGATTTTGTAGAGTAACTCTGTGTGCCATACTTTGTCAAATGCTTGAGTAATATCCAGGAATACTGCCAGGAGCAATATTCTTTGTTCTCCAGAGCATTATTAATTTTTCTTACGAACCTGTGCACCTGTTGTTGTGTGTTGTCTCTTAAACCGAATTGATGTTCTGGAATAATTTTACTTACTAACACTTTTTAATTTACTAGGCTTGATTCTGCTTAATATGAGCTTTTCAAAGAATAACACAAGAAGTAGACTTATTCTATACGAAGATAATTTTTCTGTTTTTTCCTTGTTGGTATTAATATAATCTGAGCTACTTTCCATAGAACTTGAAAGTAGTTTAATCTTATAATAGCATTATATATTATAGTTGTTAGTCTTACTTACTTACTTTCTGTGAAAGTTCTTTTAATACTTTGCCTGTAATCAGGTCATACCCTGGCGCTTTACTGTCTTTTAAATTTCATATTATTTTTTGCACTTCGCCTATTTTTATTTTTTGAATAGGAGAGGTATTCATCATTTGCAGCGGTAACTCGAGGTAGTTTAATATTACTTTTTTATTCTTCTGATATTTCTTGTAAGTATGGTTCGAATACTTTTTTATAAGGTATTTGGAAAATAATTTGATTTTATCTTTACTGGTTCTTGCCCATTTTCGCGTCTTCTTGTCTTATCGGAGATATTAATTGAGAATTCTGTTTTAGCTTCTTTGTTATTTTCCATAGTGAGTAGTCTATTGTTTCTGTAGGAGTAAGCTCTGAACTTTTTGATCATCTTATTTCGTTCGCTGTCTATTAATTTTTTAAATTGTTTTTCGGGTTTTATTTAACTTCGCTTTATCATACGGTGATCTTGAGTTTTGCCATTTTTTGCAAAATTTTCTTTTTTCTGTAATTTTAAGTTTAATATTTAATGGACGTTGAGTTTTTAACATTATGTACTGGGGGAGTTGATTCTCAGGCTGCTTTTTGTATTTTAGTATTGAGATTGTCTATTGCCATTTCTACTTCTTCGTTAGTGTTCAGTGATATCTTACATGTTGTTTGTTCGTTTAAAAGGGCTCTAAATAAATGTCAATTTGTTTTTGCATTAGATAGACTTAGAAGTTGCTCTATATTTACTACAGTTGTATCAACTGTAATTATTATTGGAAAATGCTCCGATGTTAGATCATAACATAATCCTGCTTTGAAGTAGTGTGTTGCTATCCCCTTCCTAGAAATCTATAATGTTTGGTATTTTTCTTCGATCAGCAGGATAGGGTTCGCCTGTAGATATCGGGTGTAGATTATTTTGCAACATTAATAA
The DNA here is from genome assembly GCF_000204515.1 of Acromyrmex echinatior. The sequence continues at coordinate 173,922 of NW_011627350.1, read as the reverse complement.
ATATAATTGTTTTCCTTTTGGTACTTGAGATCTAGACCTCCACCACGGGTGTTTCGCATTATAGTCGCCATCAACGATGAACCTGTGAGAGTTTTGAAGTAATTAATGTAATGTTCTTGTTTAATTGCGTACTTTGGCGGGCCATATATGACTGAAAGAATGATAAGTCTTATCCAGTTTTATAGTGATATTTCTTGATTGTAAATAGTTTTAAGAATACGTCTCGTTTTCAATGCTAATAATGCTTAACAGCTATTTTAATAATTAGAGCGGTACCACCATGTGCTGTGCCATTCAGATGTTGGGTATCATAGATTATATAATTTGGGATTTTTAAGTAATTTTTTTCCGTTTCTGAAATAAACATTTTACATTTATGTTGTGCTCGGATAAAAAATATTTAAGTTCATTGCTTCTTTGAATAAATCCGTTGGCATTCCAGATTCCTATTTTTCAACATAACTATAATTGGTTGTGTTGATCTTGTTTCATTTTTGCTTTGTTGTTCATTCCTTAAATTTGATCTCATATTTGGTCTTATATCTGCTCCTATTTTTTTCCTTAATTTAGGAAATAGTTTTTATTGCAGTTGCTTATAGGTCTCTTCTTTACATCTTTCGTAACTTGCAGGATGGTTTCCTCTGCAGTTGCAGCATTTTACTTCATTAAACATCTGTTTTTTTAGTATAATCACTAGATGTTTTCCTGCGCATTTGATGCATTTTGGTCCTCTGAAGCAATAATTTTTTTTATGCCCGTATGCTTGACATCTTGAACATTATGTGATTTCTCTTTTATTGTATGGTTGTTCAAAAGTGATTATTGTATTTAACAGATTTTTTTATTTTGTAAATGTCTTTGTTGGTTTCCTTTTGCTGTAGTTCTATAAAAAAAAGTGGCAACGGTTTCTTAGTTCTAGTTTCTAGAATATTTATTATTTTTATAACTGTACGATTGTGATTTTCAATTTCTAGTTTTAATTCTTTTACATCCGTTGATAAGTACATATTTCTTAAAACGATCTCGAACTTTTTATCAGTTTTACATTGAAAGGTATAGTCTTGATTTCTCTTTTGTTTAAACGCCTCCATGATGGGGTGATACTTAACTGTTGCGAGTAATTGTATCCTAACCTGTTTTTTAATAACTTTAATTCGTATTGATCTTTTACAATTTCATCAAATACTATCTTTAGCGGCATGATATTTTCCACTCCGTTTATAAAAAATAGGAAGAGATTTGTGCTGTTGATTTTTTGCAGGTATGCTATCATTTTCTTCATTTATCTCTTGAGCTTCCTCATCATTCTGTTTTTCATAAATATTGCTTGTGCTTATTGATTTATTTAGTCAATAGTTATTGATTTGAGTCTGTCTTTTTTTAGTTTGGAGTATCTGGACTATTTCTCGTTTTCTTTTTTATTGTGCTTTTTGCCATCCTTGGAACTCGGGAACAGTTCTTGTTGCCTGTGCGGGTTCTGTCACCTGTCCGCGGAACAGAGCACCGGTTCAATAATAGTCAGTATATAGATTAGGTTAAGGAGAAGAAACTGTTCAGCTATGAAGTTGTATGGCCCTTACTCTGTATCGAGGAAGGCCCTGGTTAATTAGGTCGTAATCTGCAAATAAAGCAGTCCCACCAGGGCCCTACAACAGAAAACGATTCTAAGCTACAGTGTGAGAAACAATCGTACAACTTTTACTCACCCGAAAACGGAAAAGATTGAAGATAATTAAAAGTAAAATTTAATACTCGTAACAGTAATAACACAAGAATTAATTAGTAGTAAAATAGGCCCAACTCGAGCATAACAAGATATATATTCGTATTATCTAATAAAGAATTTTATGTCATATTCATACTGTTTGTTTCGCGCAATAAGTACCGCGCTTGACTCCTATTGCCGTATCTCACCTAATTTCTTTTTGATTAAGGAGTCTTTGTGGATTAACGTAAAATATATATATTAATGTAATTTTAATACATGTTTAAAATTAACAACGGTACAAACTTTTTTTATAATAATTGATGTATTATACGCCTTAAAATGTTCTGGCAATGTTAGTTTTAGTTTTTTTTACATACAATATAATTTTTTAATCTGGTTTGATATACATTATACGACAGATAATAAACATAAGCATTAATTGGCGTATAATTATGATAAAAAGCGCGAAAAATCCGAAGAGAGAAGTAACAGAACTAGATAAGAACACTGCATTTATTGCCAAGATATAAAAGTGAAAATAACATTTTAGAATTTTAAGAGCATGCTAAAGTCGTCCTACTTTACTTATTATTTCCATTCGATGAAAAATCTCCGAATAAATTCACGGATTGCAAAATTATTACAGAATTAAAGTACGCACAAACAGGATCTCAGCTATGCTGTATTTCACAAAAAAATCGAAGAAAAGTTAAAAAATTCATTTTTGGCTCGTATAGCTGTCACCTTTGGTATATTTGTTTAATATAAAAGTTTTTTATAGTCCATATATTAAAAATAAACGTTTAGCTGAGATCACATTACTGAACGAACGCATTACACATGAACGATACCGAGTTTGTAAAACTAAGATTGAAAGTCTAGAAGAAAAGTATTTTCATCGAATGGAAAATACGTGTATACGGATGCTTTGCGAAAACTAGGAATATCAACACAATCGAAATTCCATGTCGTAGTAATTGCGCCATTTTGCGATCGATGGCGTTGAGGAGCGTTCGGTAAAGCAGACAGCCGATTGCCCTATCACTCAACCGCTCGGTAGAGATAGGCGATATTTAAAAATAAATCGATGTTTTCAAAATCGATGAAAATAAAATGAATCGAAAGAGTATCGATTATAAATCGAAAAATAAAATCGAACATTCAATGAATCTTTTTTTTGCATGAGAATATCCACAGACTTCTGTATATTTTACTAGATTGACTGGATTACTAATATTGCTAAAGATGTGTGCTGCCGCACATACCTTCCGTAGCAGTAACCATACAAGTATATTATACACACAATTATACACACAAAGTTATATAACTGCATAAACATATGCAGAAAACATATAAACAAAATTATCCAATCGCATTTCTCTTATAAAGAAGCACGTGTTATATCCGTAGCTATCCTAAAAATTTATCCAGAAAATATTAGGTGTACGAATAAGTTTCCGCCGTTTGACAAAAGACGGCGCCACTAGCAAGCTATGTTAAAATTGTCTGATGTAAAACATTATATCGTAAGGTTGGACATCTGTCAACAACATAACCTTGAAATACTAGCGATTTTGTATCAGCATCATATATTTTTTTTTGTGCGAAAATGCCGAGTTTTGAGCCGAATAAGCGTCATTTGCGGGAACTTTTGATTTACTTCTTTAATTTGAAGAAATCTGCAGCTGAGGCTCATCGATTGCTTGTAGAAGCATATAGTGAGGCTGCCTTAAGTGAGAGAAGTTGTCGAGAATGGTTTCAAAAATTTAAGAACGGTGAATTTGACGTCGAAGACAAAGAACGTAGCGGAAGGCCGAAAGTGTACGAAGACGCGGAATTGGAAGCATTATTGAATGAAGATTCGTGCCAAACGCAAAAAGAACTTGCACTTACATTTTGACTTACATCAATAAAACATTATGTATCATTCTTTCACAATAAAGGCTTAATTTTTGATTAAAAAACGGCGGAAACTTATTTGTACACCTAATATTGGGTCATCTAAAAAGTATCCGCAGTTTTTTGTCACTAGATGGTGTTGATGGTCATATATCGGTCATAACACTAATCCGATTGTGTCAAACGAACGCGCGTCTGAAAGATGACATTTTAGGTTACATTTTTTGTAAACAAAGTTTGGTGATTCATCAATCGTATCAAAAGTTATTGGTTTGAAAATGAGTGAAATATCTGAAGAAATACGCTATGTGATGCTTTTTTATTACAAAAAAGGCAAAAACGCAGCACAAACATGCAGACAAATTTGTGAAGTTTAC
>NW_011627350.1:119564-169110 GCF_000204515.1 Acromyrmex echinatior | reverse complement strand
AAATCGCCGATAAACCACAAAAGTTCTACACGGATGGAATTATGAAATTACCCGAAAAATGGCAAAAGGTTATAGATAATAATGGCCAATATATACTTGATTAAAATTGATTTTCAATAAAGAAAAATTTCATTCAAAAATTGAACAAAAAACCACGGATACTTTTTAGATGACCCAATATTTTCCAAAATTCACAAGTATACCACTGGCCTGAGTAACGCTCGGACACCGAACCGCCAGAGCTGAACCTGACGCCTCTCCCATTCCCGCCACCGCCTATGGCATAAACTGATAGTGGGAGACTTTTTCGAATGTTCATGGGCAATAGATCAGTAGATATAGGTTCAATTATTATTATTATTATATTTAGTTATTTTTCGATCACCGCGCCAGTTCCAAATCCAAATACGCGGTCCTTTTCGATTTCTAGTAATAAGTTCCGTTTCAAATTTTAATTCGGCCTCTATCTGACCCGATAATTCTATCGTAAGATCCATTTTTATTATAAAATCCGAATCTAACTGTTTAAATACAAGTAACCTTAATCACTTTTTTTGTGTAATCTAATGAACAAATAATATATATTTGTACTTGATTTAAATGAACATACATGTGCACATTTCTTTTAACAAAACCCCACCTTATCTTTTAAAAAACATTCGTAATATCAAGCGCTAGTTAAACGCGATCGTATTTGCTAATTATTCGCGAAGTGGATGTGTGCTACAAATCAGCGCTGGACCAATCCTCAGAGAGAAGCTGCGCCAATCAGATCCGCGAATTCTCACCCCGAGCGTAGCGCAGATCGTAATCGCTACCCAGGATCTCCGACGACTAAATTGGAGCTGGATAACGTAAGATAAATGAAATATCATATAAGCCCCTTTTCTAGGAAATCAAGTCGCACAAAGGATGTGCCCCCGTATTTCCGCGCCCATCTATTGACACTCAAAGCTTGGCGATGAATCCACGCTCTACGTGGTTATTTAGTGCATGCTGTGTATCATCATTATTCTTTCTCAGCACAGGAAGAGCGATATAATCAAGTGCTCGGAGTGTTACACTTCTGCGCCGGAAGGCGAAAACAGGCATTACCAAGGGGTTTTAAGACATTCACTTAGGCTTTCCCGATCGTTTCGAATCCTGTAGTGCATGTTCCGTACGACTACTCTGCGTACCCTCACAATTTGTCCAGAGTGTCCTGAAGTACTAGAGAAATTTATCGCATATCTGGGTAGAACGGAGGAGCAGCCGTGGAACTACCCGGAATACTATCCGGAATACTATCCGGAATACTATCCGGAATACTATCTTACTATCATCAAAATATCCAGTGCCCGCCTCTAATCAATTAGCTGGACAAATTTAAATAGGCCTCTCCCTCGGTATAAATCGCGAAAATTTAACCTAACGTAAAGTTTCGGGTTAATTCGAAACCGGAGAACCGGCTGAACTCCCCCTTGGACGTAACACATGTAAAATACAATTGGATAAATTTCTTTATGCATATGTTTATACGATTATGCAAGTTTGTGTGGATTTACCCTAAGAGTACCGTAAGAATAAACTAATCAGAATTAAGAGTTCCAAAGAATTCTCGACTGTGACTGGCTAATTCTCACGGTATGTCTTAGGTCAGACACATTAAAAGCCATTCCACACAAACTTGCATAGCCGTATAAACATATGCATAAAGAAAATTATCCCAATCGTAGTTTGTCTTTATGACAGAAATGTAATTAGATAATTTTCTTTATGCATACGATTATGTAGCTAAGCAAGTTTGTGTGGATATATTCTAATAGCTGGCGCTATGTAAATAAATACACCAGGGCTCCTAGGATTCTCTAAACTCATCGTAAAAGAAATGTATACGAAAAATTAGGAAAATGCTATAGTACTGTAGTATATGTTACTATATACTGTAGTATTGTCCGAGACTTTCGTATACATTTCTCTTACGATAAGTTAGTCTCTTACGACCATTATAAACGTTCTTTAAGACGATACACGGAATACTTGGGTGACGTTTCTGAAAGTAGCTCAGTGAATGGCAGTTTATCGATGTTGAGGGGAAAAAATTTCTTTCGATGAATCGAACGGAAAAATAATCGGTGAAAATAATTGATAAATTTAAAAAAAATAATCGGTGTATTCGATTAATCGATAGAAATCGCCCATCCCTACCACTTGATGAACAAGCTGGACTGCTTCATTTGACTCGAATACGAATTATTCATATACACTCAAGAATATAAAAACCTATTGGATAATCTAAAAGAATACACCAATAGCGAGCGCTCGCGGATCCGCTTCGCAACAATTGAGTCTGCTGAACACAACCATAATCATGTCCATGTTGCGACAGTGCTAGTATAAACATAAATAAAATCGATCGATTGTTTGATATCACTGAGTAAACACGTCGTGTGTTAGTAAATAATCGTCTGCTTCGTTTTTGAGTGATTTTTGGTCGACGAATAATTAATTAATCGACAGTAATTAATAATAATTAATTAATAGATTCGGTATGAAATTCAGTCGACTGCTTGCTATCGTCGAGTAAATACATCGTGTATTTCTTTTTTCTTCAAGTGATTTTTTTTTGTCATTTTGGAATGAGTAATTAACAATAATTAATAATTCTGAACCATCGATAGTAAAACGGACACTTTAAGTGATAAAGACACATTAGCAAAATTTCTCATTTTCTTCAAGTGAACGAATGGTTTGTATTGAGCGTGAACGTTTTATAAAAAACAAAATATTATTATATACTCGATCTGTGTGCATTCAGTGGGAACGTGTGATTAAATTTCAAAGAGAAATGAAAGTTTAATAAACATTTGATTTGAATTGTACATAATCGAAATGGAAGTTTTTCTTTTTTCTTTTTTCAAGCTGCAAATGAAGTAATTGAATGTTTACAAGATAATTTTGTGCGTGCGTGCACGTGTGTGTATGTGTGAAAATGCTATCATATATACATGCTCACACGTGTGTAGCGATCGTCTGATCGCAGCGAGGATCCCCCGTATCGTCTGCATTACGCTGCCCCTGGCTACCTTCTCTATGCGTCATTCGCTAACTATTTCTTATTATAATTTGAAAATTAAACTTCGACAAAATTTTGGCAAAACAAAAATTGCCTTAGAATTATGTCAAGATATGACACTTTAAGGACAAACGTTTATCCTAAATCACTCTGTATAGCGAAAGCAAGTTGACATCAAACGCTATCTTGTGATTAGCAATGCGTACAGCAGACTCAACGGTTGAATTGGCTGAATGCAGTCAATGTAAGTGGTAGTTTACATTATTCTATAGAAAAGATGAAATATTTGTTTTGTTTTATTCCTCTTCATTCACGATTAAAACAAAATATTAAGGGCCTATTTAATTTACACTGTTAGCTTTCCTTTATCTTTTCTATTGAATCGATCTATTGGACTCATTGTTCTTCTTGTATACATACCTATTTTGAATCATGAAATGATCGTCAAATCGAATCTGCAAGTTTTTTTAATTACTCTTTTTTTAATTAATTTATTCTTGAATCATATTGGCCTAGTTTATATCGTGCACTTAATACGAGATCCTGTAATAATAGAGTAACTCTAGTAAGAGTAGAGGCATAAGCCGGAAGGACACCATGTTTCAGTCTTACTGGAAACGGTAATTCTTATTCTTTTTTTAATAAATAATACTTGTCCTCGGAGAATTAAGAAGAGCGTTTTTCGTCAATACGGCCAAACTATACTAACGATAATTATTTTAAAATAATCAACTCAGACCGAAGCGAAAAAACGTTTGTCCCGGCGTCACCATCTTGAAAAACATGGTACTACAACTATAAAAATTGCTCTCACCTATTCATTTACATTCGCTAATACATTGACAAACTAAAACATAGCAGCAATCACGAAGGTCCATTTATGTATCTACTCTTACTAGAGTTACTCTATCTAAAAGTAAAAATTACGACATAAGAAAGTCGCGCATTGGTCCGACATATTTCAAGAATTCCCGCCCTATATTTGCATACCTAAAAGGTGTACAACTTAGCTTCCGCCGTTTTCCTATAGATGGCTTTAGCGATAAGTAGTGATCGAAATAAATAGATCATAGACATCATACAATAAACTTGGGCATCTGTTAACATAACCCCATAGAAACATTAGTCGATTTGTGTCTGCATCATAAAGTTATTCTCGATTGAAAATGTCAGTTTACGAGCCAAATTCTCATCATTTGCGGGAGGTTTTAATTTTCTGCTTCAATATGAAGAAATCTGCGGCTGAGGCTCATCAAATGCTCTCAAATACTTATGGTGAGGCCGCTATTAGAAAGAACGTGTCGTGAGTGGTTTCAACGCTTCAAGAATGGTGATTTTGACGTTGAAGACTGGCATAGCGGTGGAAGAGAGAAGGTTTTCGAAGATGCAGAATTGGAGGCATTACTTGATCAAGACGCATGTCAAAATCAAGAAGAATTGGCACGATGATTGACTCAACAAGCCATTTCAAAACGCCTCAAAGTCATGAGAATGATTCAAAAGCAAGGAAATTGGGTGCCATACGAGTTGAAGCCGAGAGATGTTGAACGGCGTTTGTTTGCTTGTGAACAGCTGCTTGAAAGGCAAAGACGCAAGGGATTTCTGCATCGCATTGTGACTGAACGAAAAATGAGTTCATCATGATAACCCCAAGCGCAGAAAATCATGGGGAGTTCTCGGCCATGCTTCCACGTCGACGGCCAAACCGAATATTCACGGCTCCAAGGTTATGCTCTGTATGATGGGACTAGCTCGGCGTAGTGTATTATGAGCTGTTAAAACCGACTGAAACAATCACAGGCGATCAGTATCGAATGCAATTGATGCGTTTGAGCCGAGCATTGAAAGACAAACGGCCGCAATACAACGAGAGCAATACATGATAAAGTGATTTTGCAGCATGACAATACTATTCAAAATGATTGAAGAAATCAAAACAAAGATATATCAATACATTGTAATCCAAGATCAATGTATTGATCTTGCGAAGCGAGATTTACCTCCTCTCCTTCTCTACTTAGGAAGGCAATGACTTTTCACGCGAAGATGAGAGTCGTGCGCCCTTGAAGCAGGGAGAGAGGGAATGTATTTTAAAGCAGTAAATTCATATAGTAAAAAGAAGTTATTTCTTAAACTTCTTTTGTTTATAACTTCTTAACGAGTAACGTCCTACAATTAAAACTTCCTCAAGTCACTCGGGGTCATGGCCTTGACAACATATGTCAAGGTCAAGGTCATTGAGGATGGCTCCCCTGACATTTTTACCTCTAACCCTATGGCTTTAGTATCTAAATCTCAAAAAAAATTCAATTAATTATGGATGACATCAAAAAAACACAATAAAATTATAATATAAGTTTATATATTACTGCACACAGTTAACTGCGCTATATTCTCATTAGTCTTATTGATTCCTATGTTTGTTTTATTCTTAAGAATACTTTTTATAATTTTTATAAAAAATTATGTCACAAATAGGTTTAAAATATAAAAACTAATATATAACTAAAATTTATTACCGTTAAAAAAAGTAACGTCAGTATCAGTATATTACCGTTATCAAAAAAAGTAATTTATAACGACAAGTAACGATACTTCCATTTTATATATATATATAATATCAAAATTATAAAATTCCTAAAGTTTTAATTTAATATTTGATTCTTAGATTCAATAAAGTTAATTATCATGTGAAATAAGGGCAATTGTGAGATCCAATATACATTACTAATAAATTCATCCATAATAAATCCATTAAATAATTAGATACCTACTGTAAAAAATAATTAATTAGTAAACTAATCCCATAATATCATTCCAAATGATGTTCGATGTCTTCTTCAACTTAAAATTTCGCTTTACCTCCTTCAAACAAAAAATCTAATGTAATTGAATGCATAAAAAATATGGAGGACAACATTAAAAAACTAGATATCAAGTCATTAGAAATCAATGTATTTCCATTGTTACAGAATATTGTTTCCTTGTCTCCTCCAAAAAACCGAAATATGTTAAAAATGCAGATTGGTTAAATCAACAAGATATTTTACTAAGAATAACACAAATATTATATATTATTCACAAAAGAAAACAAGGGGAACAGCATGGTAGCCATTGAAAAAGAGAAGTATTTTAACAAAGTGAAAAATCTATTGGCTGACGTTGACACATATGCAATGATTTATAAAGATCCTACTAAAAGATAGATTGAAAGGGTGCATGAGTTGCTTACCAAATAGTTAAAGAAAGGACACATAACTAAATATGAATACAAAAAAATTTATTGTAGCGATGGCATATTACCTAGAGCTTGTGGGTTACCCAAAATACACAAACCGGGGCATTCACTAAGATCATCATTTCTTCCATCAACAGTCAACTTTATGATTTAGCAAATTATATGCATAATATCATTAATGATAGCACTCCAAAAACTTTTAGCCATGTCGAAAATAGTTAAAAAATATCAAAAAATTGGATGGAATGGTCTTGGATGATGACATGATATTAATTTTGCTCAATGTATCGCTGTTCACGAACAATCCAATCGAACTAGTATTAAAAAATATTGAGAAAGAAAGAGAGAGAAAAGATGGTATCACATAGAGAGAAAATGCTCCATTCCAAAAAATGAATATTTGATAGTCTTAAAATTAATATTAGATTTAACTTATTGTATTTTACATTCAATGGTCTAATCTATAAATAAAGTTTTAGTTACTCATAGGCTCACCATTGTCACCCATCTTAGCTGACATAGTGTTACAAGACCTTGAGGAGGAAGCTTTGCGAAGATTGAACATTGACATGCCTTTTTATTACTGAGATGTTGATGACATAGCTATGGCGATCCCACATCGATATATTAACAATGTATGGGAAGTTTTTAATTCGTTTCAGGAAAGGATTCAATTCATCTTGGAAATTGATGGAGATAAGCTTAATTTTTTAGATTGGACTTTCATTTAGAATTTGATTAGTAGATAGAAAACCGACATTCTCTGGCAAATTTATCAATTTTATGTTTTCGCATCCTCCTTCTAAAAAAAGAAGAGTGATCATGAATATTGTGGACAAAGCTATTTTACTTGCGCATCCCAAATATCATCAAAAAAATTTATCCTTTATTATTGAAACATTTCTGAACAATGATTATCCTTTAGAGTTTACTTTCGAAGCTATTAACACAAAGATTAAAAAACTTGCTTTAAACAATAAAATTAAATCAGATAAAAATAAAAATGAATCTACTAACAATATATAGAGAAAAATAGTTTACAATCCCGTACATACTTAATGTGACAAAGAAATTTGGGAATATTATAAAAGACAGTAATGTATAATTGTTATTTTTTAGCAGCAATAAGCTCGATAAAGCAATAAGGGTAATCAAAAAGATATTCTTCTTATTAACATGAATCAGAAATGTAGTTTATAAAAATTGTGTGTAAAGAATGCGACGCGACTTATGTTAGACAAACTAAAAACTAGAAAATTAAAAACTAGAATTACTGAACATCAAAATCAAATTAGACAGACAAATAATGTATCTGTTATTACTGAACATAGGTTAATAAGTAAAAATCACAAATTTGATTGGGAAAATGTCAAGGTTATTAATAAAGAAAGATATTTGAGTAAAAGATCAATTTCTGAAATGCATATAAAATTGCAAGATAATACATTAAATCTATAAACAGATACTGAATTCTTACATCATACAGTTATGTATCTATCCTTAATAAACTTTAAAATTCAAGTCAGCTTTTCAACAAAATTTCTCATCTTAATTTTACATTATTCATGTTGTTGAGTAGAGTGTGCAGAGTGTGCGGAGTGGTGCGAGAGGGCGCCACGCATGAGGTCTTGAGAAAGTGGAGAGAGTCTGCGAGCGAATCGTGCTTGTATGTTACTTGAATAAAGTTAGACTCACATAAGAAACATTCCCAGTGTTAATTGATTGATATAATAAACATTATACATAATATGGCGCAGTCGTTAATTGCCTAATTATATAAAAAAAATGGGCTTTACAGCGTGGGAAGTTGATGATAGTATAAGATTAGCTATAAAAGAGGCGTGGAACAAAAAGAAAACCTCAATTAAGTTTTACAAAACACTAGTAAGAATTGAGATCGCTCAAGATGGATGTTAACGTGCAACCGTCATTGGATTTCAATGAATAATATCACTGAAAATTACAAAAAGTTTAAGCAGCGGATCAACATTTATATGACGGCAAATGGGCTTCACGAAAAAAATGATGAAGTTAAAGCAATTTTACTGAACACGATTGGTGAAGAATATTTTCAATAATTTTGGACTTAATAAAGAGGATCAGAAGAAATTTGCAGTAATTTTAAAGAAGTTTGATGAACATTTACTACCAAAAAAGAATATAGTATAAGAGAGTTCAAGAACCGAATAAACCTGTTGATAATTTTATAAAGGAGTTCAAAAAGTTAGTATAAAACTGTAACCTTGTGGACGAGCAAGACATGATTCGTGACAGGATTGTCCTAGGCGTTACGGATGCAACAGTACAAGAAAAGCTATTAAGTATTGCTGATTTGAAACTTGATTGGACAAGGCTGATTGGACAAGGCCAATGAGATATGCAGAGCCAAAGAATTGCTAAAAGTTAGAGTCAAGACGATGCAGGAGGAGAAGATAGTAGGAAAAGTCGACAGGAAGTTACCTACGAAAACAAAATTCAAGAAGTATGGAGCCAACATTCAGGATAGGAAAGACGAATCAAGTGCTGAAATCGAGTTCCAGTGCAAGAGGTACAACAGAAGACCAATATAGACCAAGGGAATGCTCGGCGTTTGGAAAGAAGTGCAACCGCTGTGGAAAACTGAATCATTTTGAGGTGGAATGCAGGGTGAGAGTACAGGAGATTGAAGATGACGAAGACGAAGAAGAGGAAAGCTTAGCAATTGAGTCGGTTAAGGTACAATAGTAAAAGGAAAAGTACATGGAATGTGCTTGGCGGCTTGGTATAAAGATGTAATAATTCGAGATAATAGTATTAGGTTTAAATTAGATACGGCAGCACAGGTAAATATTATACCGCATAAGTTACTAAGAAATTTAGGAAAGATAGAACTAAAAAAAATAAATGTGATTTTAGAAGTTATGGTGGTCAGAAATTTAGGTCCTTGGGTAAGAGACTAGCATGCAGAGTAAAAAGTGGTGAGAAAACTCAAGAATTTATTATTGTAAATAATGATGGACTGTCATTGTTAGGGTTAAATTCTTGCATTGAGTTGGGTTTTTCTAAAAAAAGTTGGGTTGGTGAAAGTTATAGAAAACAAGCAAGAATTCATAAAGGAAAACTTGGATTTATTTACAGGAACAGGAATGTTTAAGGAAAAATGCAAGATCACGTTGAAACCAGATTGCTGTCCAATAATTAGACCTCCAAGACGTATTCCGTATGCCCTAAAAGATAAACTGAAGGCTACGTTAGATGATTTAAAAAAAAAAAGGAATAATTTTTAAGACAGAGGGACCTGTAAAATGGGCAAGTAATTTAGTGCTTGCAGAAAAGCCAAATAGTAACTTAAGAATTTGCTTAGACCAGGTTGATCTCCATAAAAGTATAAAAAGGGAGCTGTGTTTACTATCAACTCTTGGGGAAATTAGTGCGTCTCTTGCTAATAAAGAGTGGTTTATTGTAGACTGTTTACTTTAGATTTAAAAGGCGGATTTTATCATGTAGAACTAGATGAAAGCTCGAATAAACTTTGCACTTTTAATTCGCCGTTTGGTAATTATAGATTTAAGAGGTTACCATTTGGTTTAAGTTTAGTTCTTGAATTATTCCAAAGAATAAATAATAAAAATTTTGAAGACTTAGAGGGAATAATAATTTACATTGACGACATTTTAATTTCGACGGAAACTAAGGAAAAGCATGATATAATTTTAAGTAAAGTAATCGATCGAGCAAGAAAACTTAGTATTAAGTTTAATCTGAGCAAGGTGCAATTTAGAGTTAATGAAGTAGAATATTAGGACATAAGTTTTCGAAAGTAGGTTCCGGAGAAAGAAAGAGTAAACGCGGTGTTAAATTTTAAAAAATCCGCAAAATAAAAAGGAAGTGCAAAGAATTTTGGGAATGTTCAATTATTTTCATAGTTTTATAATTTTTCGGAACCAATACGTAATTTGCTAAAGAAAGACAGCGTTTTCGTGGACGACAGCACATGAACAAGCGTTAGATGGTTTGAAAAATGCGTTAGCAAAAGCGCCGGCGTTAGCAATTTTGATGTGAATAAAGAGATTAGCATTCAGACGGACACATCTAGCAGTGGATTGAGGATTTGTTTGCTACAATCGGGTAAACCAGTATTTTTTGCGTCGAGAAGACTAACGGAGTCTGAGAAACATTATGCATAGAAAAGAAAATGCTGGCAATAGTTTTTGCAGCGAAAAAATTTAAAAATTACGTTTATGGCAAAAAAGCAATTGTTTTGACAGATTATAAATCTTTAATTTCTATTATGAAAAAAAAGTTGTTGGATGTTGTGTCCCCAAGCGATTGAAACTAATATTACTTAGATTTGACTTAGAGACAAAATTACCCAGGAAAATACTGTATAGCAGATTTACTGTCAAGGGATTATAATATGGATCCAGTAGAAGAAGATCCGAGTATGCTTGAAGTAGCACAACATTCAAGCTATTGTCAACATTTCCCTGAAAAAAAATTGAATTTCAAATTGCGACAGAAAAGGATAGTGCACTGAAGAAGGTAAAGGAATACTGCCTAAAGGACTGGGCAAAGAATGTTAGCAAAGAAGACGCTAAAATAGGTGTTTTTAAAAATATTAAAGATGATCTCACTGTTGTAGAAAATATAATACTGTATAGTCGATTAGTTGTACCAGATAGTCTGAGGCTGGAAATGTTAAAGCTTGCACATGAAGGACATTTCGGAATAAATAAAACTATGAAAAGAATCCAAGAAACTTTTTATTAGTCTAAGGAGACAGGATGTTATTGATTTTGTTAATAAGTGTAGATTATGCGAAAAATTCCTGCCAGTTAAAACACAAGAGTCCATGATTAAACATGATATTCCGAGAAAGTCTTTTGTGAAAGTGGTAGCCGACATTGCGCAGTTTGGGGCAGATAGTTATCTTATTCTTTTCTATTACTATTCTAAGTGGTTAGAAATACTAAAAATCAAAAATAAAACAGCTCAAGGTATAGCAGCAGTGTTAAAAAAACTGCTTTGCAACGCATGGTATTCCGGAAATGTTAGTAGAGGACAATATGCCTTTTGGTTCATATTATATAACTTTAAGAAATTTGCGGAAAAATTTGGTATTCAAGTTAACGTCTAAGCCTAATTACCCTAAAAGTAATTGGCAAGCAGAAAATGGGGTTAAAATTGCTAAGTCATTTTTAAGGAAGCAGGTAGATTTAGATTCTGTTAAATTATAGAAATTAGTTATTAATTACTGAAATAATAATATAGGATTCACCGTCGCAACTGTTAATGAATCGTAAATTAAGAAACAAATTGTCGATAGCGCAAAGGTCCTTAGTTAGTACAAAAATAAATAGAAATATTGTTCATTCTAAGCTAGTCGATAAGCAGAATTTAAGTCCTACTACGATAAAAAAAACAAAAGAGCAACCATGATTAAAGTGAATCAAAATGTTACCGTTAAGAAGGGTGATTTTTGGGAGCTGGTGATAATAAAATATGTAAAGAATCCAGATCATATTTAATAAGAGATGATAAGGGTTAGATGATAAGAAGAAATAGCAATCATATTAGGCAGTCAAGTATCAAACCTACTATAAGACCGGACAAATTACTGAGTTATGATGATGATGAGTATACTTTAGATGATAATCATCAATATTTGCCTGAGAACGGTGAATCGAACATGGAGAATGAAAAAGATAGTAGCATATGTGAAGAAGGGAATGAGGACAATGCGGTGAATAATCATATAAATGTAAATGATGCAAATGGCGCTAATAGATCACAAGGCTGTCAAGCAGGTTTAATGATTTTATTACTTACTTTAAATAAGTGAAAGGATAGCATAAGGGAGTTAAAAGGGGAGATGTTGAATAGAGTGTGCGGAGTGGTACGAGAGGGCGCCACGCATGGGGTCTTGAGAAAGTGGAGAGAGTCTGTGAGCGAGTCATGCTTGTATATTACTTGAATAAAGTTAGACTGTCACATAAGAAACATTCCCAGTGTTAATTGATTGATATAATAAACATTATATCCCCAAATTTTTAAGATTAATTTGGAAAATTTGGGGGGATTATTAATATTTCAGATTAATTGCGTTGAAAGTCCGACAACCATATTGGCACGCAATTATCATTTCTGAAATTAATTCATTTATATGAATATATATAATAGTTCAACATCTTAACATTCAGACCGTAGTGGCGCTTCGTATTTAAAGTAATATATAAAACAATTTTTCAACAAAATCCAATACAGATCGTAACAGTTACACAGCTGATTAAGGAAATCATTTTCAATATTCGAATTGTGCAATCATCTCAGAACCATGACTTCAATTTGTTGTTGTATGTGCTAAAGATAGCTTAAATATAAGTCAAAACATTCATACATATGTACAGAAATCAAGAAATGATGTAAAAATTATTTATAAGTAACTATTATATGGGAATAGATATATGCTAATATTCATTGTGATTGCTCATAATTGCCCTTATTTCACACGATAATTAACTTTAGTACATATTATGATATATAAATTTTACTTTTTTCTATAGAGTACTGTAAAATTAAATAATATTTATTGATATCATACCTTCATAATACAAGGGTAATATTCCACGGTATAAATGCGCTTGTCGAGCAACTTGATGAAATCTGGTAATTGCAATAATAGGACAACTAGGTCTATATTTCGCAATTAGATGTGCGGATCGACCAGATGTTGTAATAACAATGATAACACTAGCCAAATATTTGACGGATGCTTCTACAGAGGCAATGGCAACTGCATGCGTGGCATCTATAGGCGGCAGAGCTTTACTTGACAGATCATGAAAGATCTGAGTCTGCCAAATCGCAGCTTCTGCTTCCTTACAAATATTAGCCATTGTGCGAACACATTCCAAAGGATAATCTCCTTTTGCTGTTTCACCTAAAAGTGTAAAAAAACAAGATTTATAATTGCATATCTGATAATAAATAGTACATTTAATATATTAGATTACAGAGTAGAACGTTACTTTAAAAAAGTACGCGTTACTATTACCGTTACTCGAAATGGTTTATTTTTTATTTTTTGTAATAAGTTATTAAATTTTAAAAATTTTAAAAATTTTACATTATTTGATAATCAATACTATATGCAATAATAAATATTAAATAATAAATATTAAATATAAAATTTTTAATGTCTAAAGAAGTCCATATATAGAGCAAGTTTTTCTGTATATTAAAAAGAGATTCTACTATTTATAGTTTGGAGTCAAAATGATGAAATAAATTGTCATTACAGCGATTCCGTATCATATGCAATATTAATGTAATGAATTGCTATTATGTGTGGATACTATTTATGTGTTATATTCTTAGTAAATTATTAGTGTATAGACTCATACAGCACCAAAAGTTTTCAAAAATATCTCAGAAATATTTCAACTGAAAAGTAAAACATTTCATAAAAATTACAAAATATGTCTCCAACATTTCTCTCTCTCGACAATTCTGAGTTGTCTCTCTCGAGACAACTCTGAAATAACAAAATGTCCGCGATTCTTACACGAAACCTTGTTGAAAGGTTGATGAAATGTCTTAGAAACAAATCTGCAATCTTTTTGAAATATTACCAAAGAGGTAATGTCGTTCAGGATCATGTCCTGGATAACATTTGTTAAGATTAAGATCATTGGTGATTGTTTCTCTTATTTTTATTTTTATATAAAAATGAATTTTCGGTGCAAAAATGAAAATAAGAGAAACAATTACCAATGACTTTGATCTTAACAAATGTATATGAGGACATGATCCTGAACAACATTCAAGATTTAGCTGTCGGCCAGACACCTTGCGTAATGCAAATGCTGTAACTTTCGAACCTCACTTGGAATGTACCTAACGAAAAAATACTTTATTATAATTTTGAAAGCTCTTAAAATAAGCTACAAGAATTCGCAATAAAAAATGGAAGGTTCCATTTAAAAAATTTTATATAACATGGATCTTAAGGACTTCTTATCAAGATGAATTAAGGTTATCGTCTTTTTTCCCCTTGAAATCAAAAAACTTTTGTCTGAAACAATTTGTGAAAAAATTTCTTCTTTTCGAAATATTCGCGTATATTGATTAAAATGGCCTATCTTGCATACTTGATTGATTAAATAACATTAATTTAAATTTATGTCGATATAATAAATTTAAATATTGCTTAAATATCAATTAAACATATATTTAAGCATCATTTCTAAAGTAATTAAAATTTATTGAGAGTTTTACAGATTACAGTGATCTGTTTACAGATTACAAGACTTATTGAAATAAACTTAACCCTGCTGCAAATTCCTATGGGTTTGCCTAACCACAGGTACCCATGATAAATTCGACAAATCTCCATGAGAGGAGGCTCCTATCTTGCTACAAATTCTCATAGGTTTTTTCATGGGTTTTTGTAGAGGACATATAAGGGACAGCGCACAAAGGGAATAGGGAACAGAGAATAAGAATTTCCATTATCAAAAATTGTGTATTCCACAATACATGATTTCTAGTAGGTTGAAATTCTTATTCCCTATTCCTTTCATTGTGCGCAGCCCCTAAGATTCTTGTAGGAACTTGTATAGTGTAAACAATTGATGACAACAGAGAAAAATATCAGGGTGCTGCTCGTCTCGAACTCAAGCGCCTGGTCTCTCCGAGTTGATAAACTTCCTGTCACTGAATCACACAGCTCTGACGCTGATAACTTTTTTGTTATGCTTATCCTCTAAATTTCTTACGATAGGTATCTATAGGATTTACGCAGCATGTATATACAGGATAACATAGGAAATTTTTCTACAAGATTTTAGGAATCTATGGCATCAGTCCATGAAAAGAGGCTCCTATAAGAACGCATGGGAAAAAGAATGATGTGCTCGTTGATGCAATCGGACCTAAATGATAAACAGAATGTCGCATATTTAGGACTATTTTCATGTGCAGATAAAGTAGACTAAACTGAGTCGAAAAGTCCTGTATCATTTTGCAATTTTCAAAATAGTTTCTAAAAATTGCCGAATAAGTGGGTAAAATTGATGTATAAGACAACTTTAAGATATTTTTCAAAGTTCTTTATGACATATTTTAAAGATGTTTTTCAAAGAACTCTTAAAGATATCTTAAAGTTGTCTCATGCGTCGCGCACGATTTTAGATATTCTGCTCATTCGGTAATAATTGGGAAAATTGCAAAATGATACAAGACCTTTCAGTCCTTTTATCCGTTATATCTGCACATAAAAACAGTTCCAAATATTTTGAGACACTTTGTATAGTCCCTATAATATACATATTAGAGTGTATACACAAAATGCTATAACAGCTAATTGATGCAATTTCACATGAATTATCTAAGATAATTTTTCCATAACTCCAAAAATTGAAAATCACGTGATAAACAAGGTGTGTTTGGTGACTCAAAAAAGTGATGAATATGTATTTTCCTTAAGAATTTTTTTCACTTGATGTGGAACATACCTCATTTATTAACTATTATCATGGTTTCCAGTTTTTGGGAGTTACGAATTATTCTCTCAAATTGATATAGGTACTCATAGGAATGCGGAAGAGATGGGACCTAAATGAGAACTATAAGATCTATAGAATCTATACTTTAATGTATAGAAACATATAGGTTTACATAGGAGTTAGGTTTACATAGGAAGACGTAGGAGATGTGCCTATGTCGTCCTATGGTAGCCTTCAGGCATTTTCAGTCCCCATGGGGCACGTCTCCTTTGTCTTACGTACGTCATGTTACTACATGTTGCTACAACCAAACTATAGTCAAACTGGTATCCTATAGACCTTTTAGTTCTCACGAAGCATCTGTCCATATTCCTGTGGGTACCTCTATTACCTCTATTTGCATTCCTATGAAAGTCCTACGTATACAAGCTATACAAGCTGCGCAAATCTTATAGGTAACTATACGAATTCCTACAGAATCTTATAATCCTCTATAGGAACTCATGAAAAAACCCATGAGAATTTGCAGCAAGAAAAGCTCCTGAATAATCGCGGCGACCATGTTGGAATCATGACGTCACGAGAGAAATGACACGTTAATTTATGCTGCAAGTTATTTGTAAATAAAGACAATTTGGATAAATTTAAATGACGAGATTGCTTTAAAACTGGGCAGAAACTGTCCTTTTCTCTCATAATAGTCAGTAAACGGTCGTAAAAGGTACGTAAAGTGAGCCTATACTCGAGCAGAAACACACGGTTTGAATAGCTATTGAAATGAATGAAATATGCTTTTACGTATAAAATTCCAGGATAACAATAGTTTCGGCACATTTTTAGGACTTGCATAAGTACGAGGCAAATCACATTTGCACAATTAAGCAAATAATAATAAAATGACATGCAGTATAGGTCTCAGGGCTATCGGTGTTTACGGAAAGACCAGTACCAAATATGTGCCGCCACCCCATGGCTGTTATGTCACGTATCATTGGGTTCCTGCCGCCATCCCATGGCTGCTACTCCGCCACCGCCACTGCCGCCGCCCCACATCCGCCCCAAAATGCGTTGCGGTATATAACGCGAACAGGATATTTTGTCTAGGAGATCGGCACATCGATGTTCTGGCTGCTAAACAAAGCGCTGTCAATGAGGGATAGATGATGATGATGAAATCATACTGCGTTCTCAGTTTTCTTTCAAAGTCAGAAACGTCGATAATGATATTTATCTGGGAAGAACCGTGAGATTGGTGACATGTCGCGATGCGTTAAGAGAAGCGCCGATGACGATATTTTTTCTAAGAAGAAATCGGTGACACATCGTCGATGCTGCGATCCAATAGAGACGGTAGACGAAGTGACAAAGAAGTCGCAAATGAAATATATAATGAGTCATCAGCGCGTGGCGCCTTGTAAGATTATCAAACTGATCGCGATAAGTGTAATGCGAAAATGAATGACCATTATGCGAACGTTAAGGACATGGACAATGTAGCCGAGTATATTATAAACGTGAATGAGGAAAAGTTCGCGAATATTAGAGACGAAGTGTTCGAAGCGCTTGATGAAGTAGACTTTGAGGAAATAATGAACAAAGATTCATCCGACAAAAGTGCTATCCGACGATACTGTGTTAGTGATATGAGCGAGTATAAAATGGATCGCGTCGAAAAATTCGTGTCGTCTCTAGAAATCCATATGTTGAACGTTCGTATTAAGCACTGTGTGATCCACAGTTATTATACAACAGGTGGTGCTTTAACCGTTTATACATCATGCATAATTCGTATGGCTGATATTGACGATGGAGGAATGTATATCATCAGGAAGTATAAGACCGATTCTTTCGATAGGCTAGACGGCAGGTCGCGCACAAATTGCAGAGAGTCTTTGTACATTATATTCCCAGCATGTGCCCATTGTGCACATATTGAAAAAAAAACTGTTGTGAACGGTATTGTGAACGAAAATGAACGCGAAAAGTGTGCCTGTAGACTGTGATCCACGGAGGAGAGACAAAGATGTGCGAATACCGCCGGTGCAGTTTCTACACGATCGAGAAATAGATACACGTGGTGCGAAACAGGGAGTCATCATTAATGGCAATAACAATAATAAAAAGGAATATTGGTTAGAAGATGAAACAATGCACATTGATTTCGAAGAGAGATTTTGATACAAAGGTTTAATAAAGGAACAGTGTTATAATGAAAAGTGAAAAGAAAATTCAATATAGCTGCAGACATATTAAGATTCCCGCGGATGGTGAGAAGTGCGTCGAAGTGATGATAACTGACAATTTAGTTGTTTATGCTATACTATGATCGCGAGGAGAATCCTGCTTGAAAAATGTTTCGTGATCTGTGCGATAAGTATATGTGTAATCAATTATGCCATCTTTATGAAAAGTCTTAGTAGACGAATATAATACCAAGGTATACCAATAAAACACTATGACATTCTAGATGTAAAGCAGTGCTGCAACGTGTGTGAACGAATCACGTGCAAGTGCTCCATCTAAGAGTGAGATCTAAAGACTGTGAAAAAGACATGGAAAACGCGCGAGCGGAACGCGAGCTGCTGGAGCAATGCGGTTAGGTCGCTATTTCTGGAAATGTTTCGCGTGGCTGCAACAATGCGATGTGTGTATAAAGCAGCTCAGAACATTGTCGTGCCAAGCGTCCGTGCCTCGCTGTTAGACACAATCCGTGGTGGCGTGGATCGTGCGACTCATGGGTGCAAAGTTGCAATTGGAGCGACAGTTTGTGCACATTGGTGGCGAATACGCGAATGACAACAAACGATCTCTTGTCTGGTGAGAGATCGACGTCGTTCGAGAATCATGTTCTAACCGGTGCAGTGGTCAACGCGGATTACATCGAGTCGCGGCGGTTTTTGGAAGACGCTGGCAAGGTAGTACTCGAGCGAGTGCGAAACGCTGTAGCGTAAGACACGGTAGCGTAAAAGTGAACACCGCGTTCAACAGCGAGTTCGCGACGAACGATAAACATGCTAATAAGAGCATAATTATAAAGAACAGAGAGATATATCGATGCATCGATATGCGCGAGTGGTACGATCAGCAGGTCATCGAGCCCACGTTGACATCGCTCGAAGAGTTCTAGGAACGCGACAGGCATTGTCGCAAATCGTCAACTTAACTGTTAACGCGAATAAACTAAATCTTACGCGCGGAATATCATATCGAAATATAAAATAGTGATGAAACGAGCGATGGTCAGTATGTGTACGACGAACAATGCATGCTTCGCGTGGTCGGTGGTCGCCGCTCTGTATCCGGCTGAAGAATGTGTGAATCGAGAATCATCATACCCACATTACACTACAGTATTAAATCTCGCGAGTATCGATTTCCAACATTACATTAAATTATATTACATAACATTAAAAGACATTTCCAAATTCGAACATTTGAACGCGGTATCGATCAATGTATAATATACAGCATTGAAAATGAACAGATCCTTCCTTTGCGATTCACCAGCAATAAGGAGGACAAGCACGTGAACATACTGTATCTGCAAGATCCACGACGGTCGGGTATTTTGCGTGAATAAAAAAATCTGTCCCGTCTCGGGAACAACTCTCGGAAAAGAAGAACAGGAAATATTTCTGCGACCGGTAAGTACAATAAGAAAAAAAATTATAATTTTCCTTTTTAATAAACAATAATAATAATTTTCGGTTTTTTTTTCAGATGTTTTCATTACTTCGAGTCGACCGAAAAGTTATAGATGCATGCTGTGGACTGCAGCAAATTAAACGATTGTGCCATTCGATTGCCGAGCGAGGATGATAGGTGACTCAAATTCGGCAACTATAACGAACGATAACTATAAGGAACGAGTGTCATTCATAATATACCAATTTGGAGTGTGCTCTAGAAAGAACGGATAGGAATCCTGAATATCAACGACACAAAGTGTTTAGTATCGCGTATTATGTGCACTGCTCGTACGACAATTCATTGTTGATGTGTCGATGTCGTCGTGATTAAGACTGTATAGTTCACGCAACAACTCAACGATTTGGCACACGCCATTTGGCGGATACGATATTTTTCGCTTGAAAAATATCGTATCCACCAACGTACCCATGAAAGTTGTCTAAACAACAATGGGAGGCATATCGTAGCGCGACACATTATCACTTGTGTCAAAAATCACTGGTCATTCGCGCTGGACGGTACGCGGGTCCGCGATCATTACCACTTAACCGGAAGATATCATGGTCCAGCATATTTGAATTGCAATTTTAATTATAAAAATTCGTTCTATATTTCATTCGTATTTCACAATTTCAATCGACGCGATTTTATAATTAAAGAAATCGCTACAGCATATAATAGACATGTAGATGTACTACCGATATAAAATTGTATATAAATATAATAAATTAATTTTTCACATGATCAGATTCTATTAGGTGTTGGAATTAATTCGTAGCGTTTTTAAATGAAAGAATGTTATTTATTTCACATGAGCATTAAAAAATACATTAATGAAAGTACTTCCCATCACTTGTAAAACGCTACGAATTAATTCCAACACCTAATATAATTTTGTAACTTTTTAAAAAAATTTTTTTACATTTTTTTCTACGAAATTTCTTAGAATATTTCAGAATTTACATACCTGATTAAGACCGCAGCGCAGATCCTTTGCATAACACATGACACATAATGCATAAGCAAATCAACCAATCGAAATCCTTTCTTTTCTTCCATTTCGAAGAAAAGAGAAAGTTTGATTAATTAATTTTCTTATACGCTATGCATTATGTGTTATGCAAAAGTCTGTGCAGGGCCTGTTTTCTGTAACTCGTTATGCAGTCATTATGAATTCATAACGACAGTTAACGCAGCTTTTTTACTATATAAAATATCTGCAGAATTCCGCTGCTATGATCATTACGATAACAATATATTTTCACGAAGCGATGCCATGAATGATAGCGATCTAGCTCTCTATCGATATATTGATAGTACTAGTGAAACCGTAGATAAGTAGAATGCAATAGACGAGTGCAATGACGACTGCCTTTTAAAATGTTAAACAGACAACAGTTTCGAGGGCAATGATAAGGACGTATTTTAATGTGAAATTTTGGCATTTCGTATTTCATATCGCGAAATTGATTCAACCGTTTATTGAGAGATCTGACAATTTCAGATGCTCGCAACGCCGGATCGCGTAAAGACACAAGGCGGTCTCGCGTTAATTACACTTGAAGCGAGACCGTATCCCTTGTGATTTTCAATGCAAAAATGAAAATAAGAGATATAATCTCCAAAAAGAAATTGATAAATGTTATCAAGGTCAAGACTCTGAACGACATTCAAGAGGTTTAAAACGTCGTCTGCAATGGGTAGTAGAAGTCCGTAAGCAACAAGAGAGTAGAATGTAGGAAATGAATTTCAATCATTCACTTATGGACTTACTTTACGCCCTGTTGTATCGGAAAAGTTACTTCCGATGTATTTTATGCACTTATCACTACTAATACTGCCCATTGTAGAGGACGCTTTATCTGTTGGACATCTAGGATAATGCTAAATGCCGGCAATACTGTAACTTTCAATTCTTAAAACTCGAAAAGTACCCAGATAACCAATGTCAGTACAATTTTTTAGCAGACTGTCAGCAGATTCGAGCAGAAAATGACGGCAGTCTGCCATCAACTGCGTCCGCATTAAGTTTGTGTTCTGTTAACATCACCTGTCAACATAATGTGAAGACAAATTGTTGGCAGAAATTGAGCAGATTCTGCCGACATTATCTGATGCTTGCGGATTCTGTTACGTTTTTTCTAACAGTCTGTCAATAGTATTATGTACATCTAATTCTGTTGTCATTTGGCATAGTATGTAGCAGACATTTAAAAAATTTGCTTTCTACAGACTTGGATACTTAATGAAAAAATATGTTATTATAGTGTTTTGGAAAGCTCTCAAGATAAGCTACAAAAGTATGCAATGGAAAATAAAGAGTTCCATTTAAAAAATTTAAAGTGATCTTTTCCTAACCTTGACAATGCCACCCAAGGTTAAATGAATGCACAGTAGGATCAATTGCCGAAAAAGTAGCCAAAAATCAAAAATATATTATATCATTACAAAAAGCTATATTTAAGTTTATAAGTTTTTCAGGTCGCGGAACACGACTTTAATTCCAGAATTAAGAATTTAAAAATAGTGAATTTAATATAGAGGAATTGAATTTTAAAATTTATATAAAATTTATACTTATTATATTATATATTGAATTCTAAAACGTATAATAGGTTTCCAAGGGATTTTTTGAATCGCTGATTTTGATTCTGATATAAAAAAATAAATAATTCAAAATGACAGATCCAATATGACGGATTTGAATTTTAAAATATTAATTGTCTGAAACACATAATAGTTGATTTTTTATAGTTTTTTCGAGTCACTAATCGACTTTTGACATCAAAAATAATTAATTAAAAATAATTGATTCAATATTGCAGATTTAAATTTTAAAATATTATTTAAAATGCATAACAGTTGGTTTGTAGGATTTTTTTAAGTGACTGATCATGATGATTTTGACATCACAATTAGAAAAATTAAAATGCCTGTATGAAGGGTGCATATATAGACTGATCTGCTTATACAATGAAATTTTGCCATGCTCCTATTAAAAATAAAATTTGAAAAATTTTTTAAATTTTTTGTGTAGGGCTGCCACTCTCTGCGAAACCCGGAATCATAAACTGAGTCATAGTGGCAAACAACTCAATTTTTTGCTTATTGTTTTTATAGTTTTTATTAGAAACAATGAAACAACCAAAAAACAAAAAAAACATGGAATTGTCTATCACTACGACCCAGTTCATGACTTGAGGTTCCACATGAACTTCAGGTTCCACAAAGAGCAACATGTACAAAAATTAAACAATTGTTTTAATTTTTATTTGTAGTAGCATCTAGAACTTTCTTGACCGTCGATTGAGAAAGCTTCCCAAAAAGCCTCAAAATTTACAGGAATTGGGCGAATAATCTGCAACGAATCTGACGTGAAATTCCATAAAACTTAATCCAGCTATTTATAAATATACGCTGTCAAGAAGTGATTTGTCGTAAAGGTGGTAACATTCACGCACGCACGCACACACGCACGCACGCACAAATATGTGCCTAAATTTTAGACATTCAATATTACAATTTATTGAATTATTGATATATAGTTCGGCACGCGTTATATATTTCGGCCGATTTTTGACTTGGCTCGAATGTCAATCACAAAGTGTTGAGCAGCATTTCGATATCTAAGCCGAATAGAAAATCGGTTGAAATGTATAGTGGGACCATAATATTATACCGAACCATAATATTATATATTGGATTAGAGAAAAAGTTTTTTTACAAGTTGGAACATAATAGAAACATATTTTTTAAATTGTTTACAATCCTTTTATTAAACCAATTACGTGTCGTTTTGATCGATGATTTTTTTCCATTTTTCACAGCTATTATTCCAATGATGTAAAACTTTTGTGATTTCTCGGTAAAAAAAATCGAGATAAATGTTCGCGCGCGTACATGCACACACAGGCCTCTTTTGAAGTCAAATTTACTCTATTAAGGTCTATTCTATTAAATTCTACAAAAAAAACGAAATAAATGGTAAATAAATGGACAAGGTCACTATAAGGTGAATACATCAAAACTTTCTAGCCCAGCTTTTTCAATTTTTGTCGAGTCATCAAAGACGTGTGGTCTAGCGTTGTCATGATGAAAGACAACGCTTTTTCTATTCAATTCTGGCTTTTTCTGAATGAATTGCTCCGATCGTTAATTGTTGATAATAGAGATCAGAGTCAATCGTTTTGCCTGGCGGAAATAATTCATAATAAATGACTCTTTTCTAGTCTCTCCTATCAGACACACAACATTATCTTCTTCGGCGTTAATTGGGGTTTTGCGATTGTTTGTGGTGCCTCATCTCGTTTCGATCTTTTTCGAACATTATTATCGTATATTATCCATTTTTCATTGTCTATTATCAATTTTTCCAGAAAAGACTCAATTTCATTTCATTTTAGCAGCGATTCGCAAATAGAAATTTGATCCACTAAATTTTTTGTCGTCGAATCATGTGGCACTCAACATCGAGCTTCTTTATGTATCCAGCCTCTTACGCAAGTGTCTTAAAACGATTTTATGATCAATATTTAGCTCCTTAGTTATATCATAGCTGCTCATATGACAATTTTCTTCAATTTTTTGAAAGATTTCATTGACATTTTCCACAATAGATCGATCAGAATGATGTGTATCTTTGATATCGAAATTTCCATTTCAAAATCGGCAAAATCAATTCGTTGCTGTTCGTCTAGTTAGAGCAGCATTTTTTCCATGAACATGACAAATTTTTTCTATGACTTGCGTAACGTTCTTCCCTTTTTTATAATAAAAATGTAAAATTTGTCCGAAATATTCCTGATTTTCAAATTGATTAAATACGAGTACATCAATATTATTCAAACCTATGATTTATTTTCAAAATGTTATATGAAATAGCATCTTTCTAACAATATATAATCTAATACGTCGCACAATAATGGCACGTAAAAAGTCGATCACAGCTCCATTTGTCGACTACATGTGAAAAGACTTTTTCTAACCCAGTATATAATAAGTATCAATAATTTAGTAAATTAAGTTTAACTTAAATTAAATTTAAGTTTAAATTTTAACTTTAAACATAAATGTACAAGGTTTCAAACTCTTATATGCAACACATTTCAGCCGATTTTTGACTTCGGTATGTTGAAGTCTCGACAAACTTAATTGCGCGCGGGCGATGAGGTAAGAATGCTATTTCATTTGTGCGTTTTTGTCGTACAACAGAGGTGTGCAAGAGGTCCTCGGATCTTTCTATCTTATAGTCAATCAATAGCCTTGAAAAATTTATCATATGATAAAAATGCATAAATGAAATAACGGCCTAAAGAGAATGGCGCTTCTCCTTGTCGTCTCGCGCGCAATCCAAGTGCCACGATACTTCGACATCCAAGAAACCATCTCCTCTACTTTTGCCTTATCAACTGACATCACACAGTTCAAAAAGTCTAAATTCTTGAACATTATGTGAAAAAATGAAGTATCGAATATTAATTTTTAAGTAGTGAAAATATTTTGTTAACATACATTTCTCTTTCTTCAATATTATACATATAGTATTTAATTAAATGGAAAAATAATTGCAATCACCTAATTTACAGCATTTTTAAGTCTTCTTAAGTTGAATGGAACACTGAATGTGGAACACTGTTCAATACAAATTTATTACAATGAATTTTCTTTAACAAATGAATTTTCTTTTAACAAATGTTATACCACTTTCTTCGTCTCATTAAATTACTTTTCTCGCATAACGAACTAAAAATAGTCACTTAGACATGTTATTTTTGCATTTTATTAATAAAGATGCTTAAAACCTGATTTTTAATCATGATTTTAAAAAAATGCCCATCAGTGCCAGAAAAAAATCAAAATTGGAGATTAAAGTAAATGTTTTTAACAATATAAATCCATCGACATTAATTGCATCTAGGCGCCTTTTATACAGAAAAATGTTTTTAAGTTTGTCAATAACAAATTTTGCACATTACGGCCGGATACCAATTAATTTTCGAATAGTTTTAACAAACATTTTTTAAACGTGAAGTACATACACACATACGTATGAAAATTCTGATATATAAAATTGCATTCATTGCGTTCATTGTTGATATTTGTTGTATATTGTCAAATTTTTCGTTAATCAATTTCAGTTATTTTATTATAATTATTTAACATATGAGAAATAAATAAAAGGCAAATGGAAATACTATTTAAAATATATGTAGAGTTGTATGTAAATGTAAAAATGAAAACTTGATTATCGTAAGGTTTTATTTAAACGGAGACTAAAAATTGTTTCAGAAGTTTAAAAATATTTCCCCGAAACTTGTGGTAGATAAAATGAATGCGCACGACATTCATCGCTACCTATCGTATGTGATGTACTTTTTTATATTTAAAAAATGTTTGTTATATATATAAAACTATTCGAAGATTAATCGGTACCCGGTTATAACATGGTGTAAAATTCGCTATTGACAAACCAAAAACCTCGCAACTTTAAAAACATTTTTCTGGATAAAGGGCGCATAAATGCAGTTAATATAGATGAATTTGTATTGTTCAAAATATGTACTTTAACCTCTAATTTAAATTTTTTTTGGCACTGATGGGCGTTTTTTTAAAATCATGATTAAAAATCAGATTTTTAGTTTGTTAATAAAATGCGAAAACAAGGTAAGAGATCTAAAAGTGACTATTTTCAGTTCATTATACGAGAAAGTATAGTACTCAATAAGACGAAGAAAGTGGTATAACAGAAAGTGATTGTTAAAAGAAAATTTATTTATTTGTAATAAATTTATATTGAACAATATTCCATATTTTATTAAATTTAAAAATACTTAAAAATGCTTGAAATTAGATGATTGCAACCATTTAATTAAATGCTATATAAGATTAAAAAAAGAGAAATACTTAACTAAATATTTTCACTATTTAAGGATTAATATTCGATACTTCATTTTTTTACACAATATCCAAAAATTTATGCTTTCTGAATCACTGTGTGAGGGAATCAGAATTTGTGCGTCATCGCTGCGGCACAGTCAACAAAATGGAACTAACTATTAAAATCTGTCGATAATATAAATGGAATTTAATATGGCTGTTGATTGCGTTCGTTATGTTAATGTTTCGATGTTCATTTTATACGCAGCTGGGCTGAGCTTGGAAGAGGGTGATTTTTTTGGAAGATTTTTAGGAAAATTCTGGAAAGATAAGACTTTTATCTTTGTTTCCGTTATTAATTACTTGCTTAGAGGCCTTGTATTTTTCTTTTAATATTAGATTATCAGTTTCAAAAGAGATCATCGTCTCGGAATGTGATAAGTCTTTTTCCTAAGAAGATCGATTATTTTTTTGTAGACTAGTTACTCGAGTCATGGAATTTGCATAATTTTATATATTTATTTCCTTACTTTTGTTCTTTATTATACGTATGTTAAACATTGTCATATCATCAATATAGATTACTTGCTTATATAAAAGTTATTAACACAAAACATCCAGCTTGGTTCGTAGCCTTTTCATATTATATATTTATTATTTTAATTATTTGAACCGATTTTTACCTGAGTTTAAAATAATAAAGATGAAAGAATAAAGATACCATTCGGATTTTATTTCTTAATTCGGTAAAATTTAACTTGGCGCCAGTTGTTATCATATCTTTTATACAAATGGTACATATCAATAAAATTCAATAAGTAATGAAAATAAAATAAAGTACTACATACTTGGATTTTACTTGTTACGTGGTATCAGTATACGTTTGCAGTTTGAATTTTGACACAGTCAATAACATCAACAACATCTTTGCGACACATATTCATTACAAATATTTTTCAAGTTTTAGTATTATACAAATGATGGATAAATTTCCGAAAATGTCCAACGCCCGATTGCCACGAATTTTGATAGAAATATTTCAAATAATATCAAATAAATGTCCTTGGATGGATTTTCACCGACACAAAAGTTTAATATCAAAAATGTTTACATAAAGTTATGTATCGTTGAAATGGAATTTATAAATGTTGCCTCCGTGTCTAGGGGCGCAGAACTTTCTACGCGAAGTGAATTTCATTCCATCTTCCCCCTGTTTCGGAGCGCATAACTTTCCACGAAGTCTATCCCATTTATCCCCGCGAAACGAGATCTATCTCATCTACCCCCTCTCTGCAGAGAGGCGCACAAAAGGATCTTTTCGGAGATCAAGAGGTCAACATCAAGGTTTCTCGGAAGTGACTTGGAATGAGCTGTATAAAGGAAATCCGTTTAGGTGGTATATAACTTTATTTAAACATTTTTGGCGTTAAACCTTCTTATCGGTGAAAATCCAGTTTTGTCTCACACGGGCATTCATTTGACATCATTTGGAGTATTTCTGCCAAAATTCAAGGCAATCAGAAGTTTATCCCAAATGATTTATATTAAATATTAGTTCTATTATAATCGTGCATTAATTTTGTTCGGATGAGAAAATTTCTCATGATTATGAGTACTTAATTTTGAGTTGTCTAATATTAAATTGACATTTAAGATATTTAGTTATTCGATACCATCCAGCTTTCAAACTGGCGCGAGTTTCTATTCTTTATAGGAGAATGATTGACAACTTCATGACAAGCAATGCTTGCTTAAAATTGGCGGATTTCAAGCATGTATACCTACTATAATTGTTCATATTAATTGACTGCTGGAAGAAGATTAATAATAAAATTAGCCGAAACATGTACAGATTTTAATTTAATGTCATTCGTGTTATAGATTAAAAAATTAGACCTTTAATTACGGATTACTTACAGCTCTTATTTCGATTAGCCCATTTTTTATTTTGTTAAATTTTTAATTTATTTTGAGAATTTTTGTAACATTTTTTTCTTAATATTATTTTGTTTTATTATATACTCATTTTTCTAATACTAATATACTCAAAATAAATTACCTGACAACATAACACAATCAGCACCATCGAGAATAGCATTAGCAACATCTGAAGTTTCGGCTCTCGTAGCACGTGGTTTTTTTACCATAGACTCCAACATTTGCGTAGCACAAATTACTGGTTTGCCAACTTTGTTGCATCTGCTGATCATACATTTCTGTGCTAGGAATACCTTCTGTGGTGGTATTTCTATTCCCAAGTCACCCCGTGCTACCATGATACCATCGGATGCATCAATAATCTCATCAAGATTCGTCATACCCTGTTGATTTTCAATCTTCGATATAACTTTGATGTTTTTACCCTTTTCACCGAGAATATCACGAATCTCAGATAATGCAGCAGCATTTCTAATAAAGGAAGCGAATATCATATCAACTTCTTGTTCAACACCAAACTGAAGATCGGATTTATCTTTTTCCGACACTGCTGGAAGATCCACTGGCACTCCTGGCAAATTCACACCTTTGCGCGAACCCAACATACCACCATTTTCAACAGTCGTAGAGATTAAATTGGGACCTAAAAAATAGATAAATGAGATAATTCTATATATTTTTCGTACTTATTGTTATACATATTAACATTTCTCATTATCAAAAACAGTTGATAAAAAAAAATTGAAGCTAAAATAATCAAATGCTATTACATAGTCAGAAACGTACCATGTAACATTTCAATTTTATATTATATTTTCAAAGGCACGCACGCACGCACGCACGCATGCACGCACGCACAAACACAAATGTACTTACTGATAGAGGAAACAATGAGAGAAATCAAACCATCGTCCACGAATATGCGATTGCCCGTCTTTAATACCTTTGAGATATTTTCGTAATCAACATACACAACTTGAGCATTTCCTTTCTCTATATATGCCTTGTCAGTGGATAGTTTAAAAGTCTGGCCTTTAATTAACTCAACTTCAGCCGAACCACCCTATTAAAATAATATGATAAATTTAAAATATTATCATTATATAAGAATTAATTCTTGCATTTTAGATATATTAACTACGTACGCCTTCTAAAAGACCGGTCCGGATTTCAGGACCCTTTGTGTCAAGAGCAATAGCAACAGGAATATTGATACCGGCATGGGCGGTTAAATTCTTTTGCGCCTGGCGAATATTAACGATAGTTTCAGCATGATATTCGTGAGACCCATGAGAGAAGTTCAATCGAGCAATATTCATTCCTGTCTCAATCATTTTTTCTAAAATCTCCACAGATCTGGATGCAGGACCGATTGTGCAAATGATACCAGATAAACGGACAAAAGGTACTTGACTGTCGATATCCAGAGCACACATATGGTCTAATTGACTTTGAGAGTATACTGCCAGGGTACTTGGTTTGCCAGCCATCTAGAACAATTCAATGAAATTTGAAGAAATTCAGATTATAAAAATAAAATCAAGATAGTCAATTAAGTAATTATACTAACGGCGATCTTACAGTATTCAAATCTTCACATATGTTGTCAAGATTATGACTTCCAACAAGTTTAGCCGTCGCTTGTTATTCATTTAAAAATTATTAACAAAATAAGTTTAAGAAATAACGCTTTTTCTACTGCATAAAACAAAAATTCTGTTTTAAAATAAAACCCTCTCCTACCTAGGGACACGACTTTCCATGAGAAGCGAGTACCACCCCACCTCTTCCCCTGCGAAGGAGCGTCCAACTTTTCATGCAAAACAAGTTTGATTTTACCTCCCCCCCCCCCTCTTGCCAACTTTCTACGTAAAACGAATTCTGCGTAGGAGGGGGGGGGGGGAGGAGAGTGGGATGGACCTCGTTTCGCAAGGATGCTCCTTGAAAAGGGTAGAAGTGTGGGGTGAAATTCGTTTCGCATGAAAAATCAGATGCCCTTTGGCAGAAAAGGAGATGGAGTGAAACCCATTTCGCGTGGAAAGTAGTGCATCCCTAGTCAAAAAGGAAGATAGAGTGAAACTCGCTTCGCGTGGAAAATCGGACGCCTCTTGGCAGGAGGGGGAGGTGGAGTGGAACTTGTTTCTCGTGGAAAGTTGTGTGCCCCTACACAAGAAAAAATTTGAAACTCTGACAGTATCAATGTTCGAGCGAGTTCAATTCGATGAGTAATCGTACTAGTATGAAACAACCGAAATGGGAGGGGGACTCTAAATTAAGGAAATATGCATCCTAGATGGAAATTCCTAGATGGAAATGCATTCCTAGATGGAAATATGCATCTGCCATGTTAGCTCCTGGCAGTTGATGCATTTTTCAAAACCAGATGTTAAGGCTCCTGAGTACTCAGCCAAGAACTCTGTGTTGACGGTGGCGAATCAGACGGCGGCCTGGCGAAACCGGTAGCCCCACACACACAAGCATGAGCCCATGTACATGTGCTCTCGGCGCGCCGAAGGCGACTGTGTGAGCTTGAGTGTTCATTGCCAATCAGCTTTCTAACTTTGTGAGTATATGATTTACCTCACAATAGTTAACAATTCAATTTTTTGAGAGGAGAAACATTGGAGATATTATTTTGTAATGAAATAATCATGTTGTATTAGACTGATGAAGATTCAAACCATTAATGGAAACATTTAAGATCAAGGTTTATATATTTAATATTAAGAAGAATTTTTCCGCACTGACTAGAAATCAATATGGCGGGGGGCGACTTCTTCGATGTAATACTCTACACGGAATAATAAGAAGATCAAACTCGAGAATAAAAATGGGCTCGAAACACGATATCGGAAAATTCATGGAAAATCGAGACGATTTTAGTCATTGCGAAAAAAGTTGGAAGTATATACCACATGATAACGTGTACGGAATACACATGTATGTTTTATTTTTAATACAGAAATTTCAATTTGTATAAAATTTAATTTTATTTGATTAAATAGTAAATGCATCAATATTTATTGAAAAATACATATATTTATGCATAGTCATAAATTATCATTAAATTATCATCTTTCAACTTACATCAAAAAACTTTGAAATTAAAACGAATAAAAACGAACCTTGAACGACAACTTTCCATCTCAGAATATATTCTACACATGAAAATACATAAATTTACAGAATTATAGGAAAATGGAAGGAAAAATATTTATCAAATCCTCTAAGTTGACAGTTTTCTCCAACAAAAGCGCTCAAATTATTCTTCAATACAGCGCTTTTCCGATACCGTGTTTCGAGTTCATTTTTTTCGCTTGAGTTTAGTTTCCTTCTTATTACTTCGTAATATCCTATCTAAACTGGTACGAATTGGATGCTGACTCTGTAGTGCTCACGCTAGAGCAGTGCTGCAAAATTTGTGGAATAAATCTCTCGGCAGGACCTATTTGACATGATTAAGCTGACACAGCCACTTCAGCACAATCAAACGCGACCGATATCATTTTTGCTACAACATAATACATTTTTTTGCTATTTTTTTTTTGCTAATTTTTTGCTCTATTCCCGATTTTTTTGCTCACGTACAAGAATAAAATACCTTAAAGCAATTAATTGCTGGACTTATTTCGGTAAAATATTTGTAGAATTAATTACTCTAAGAATATCTCAAATCGGAATTTTTTGCTCATTGTTTAAGTCAAAAAAATTCGACCAACATTATGGTTGTGCTGGCTCGCATACAAGAGTAAAATACCTTAAAGCAATTAATTGCTGAGATCATTTTGGTGTTAAAAGTTTTAGAATTAATTGCTCTAGGAATATTCCGACTATAAATTTATTGCAAATTCGGATTTGGGATATTCTTAGAGCAATTTTATTCTTGTGCAAGCATACACAGCCATACTGTTGATCGAATTTTTTTATTTAAACCGTGAGCAAAAAATTCTAATTTGAAATATTCTTAGAGCAATTAATTCTAGAAACATTTTAAGACCAAAATTAGCCTTGCAATTAATTGTTTTAAAGTATTCTACTCTTGTACACGAATCAGCACAGATACACTCTTGGTCGAATTTTTCGACTTAAACATTGAGCAAAAATTTATGATTTGAGATATTCTTAGAGCAATTAATTCTATATTTTAAGATCGAAATGAGTCCAGCAATTAATTGCTTTAAGATACTTGACTCTTGTATGCGAGCCAGCACAGCCACACTCTTGATCGAAATTTTTGACTTAAACAATGAGGAAAAAAATCGGAAATAGAGCAAAAAATTAACAAAAAAATAGCCTTTCAAAAATATTAGGTGTAATTCCAATAGATGAGTTTAGTCTGTATCACGCGTAGACGAGATACAGGAAAAATAATGGATTTCTTTTTACTACACTTAATATGTACTTGATTTTTCATTTGCTACTTTTTTTCTTTGTGGCTGTGCTAATTTTAATCTTAAGCTAGCCATGGATTTTAGCAAATCAGCTGGAGCAAAAAAATCGGGAATAGAGCAAAAAATTAGCAAAAAATGTAGTATCGATTGCGTTTGATTGTAATGAAGTGGCTGTGCCAGACGTACCTATTTGCGAACACTAACTACGTCATAGATATAACTTGATTTTGACACACTCATAATTCAATATAGAACGTTTCTTAGCGCCCGGATGCATTTTTTATATCTTTAATCAATATTAATGCTGTAGAAAATGTTGATATATTAGTGCAATATATTAAACATATATTAATTGAATGATAGAATGACACAAATAGCGCTATCAGCGCTCCCCGAACACTAAATATTGTCTATATAAAAGTTTAATAATTTTATATCATTTGGAATAAATAAACTTATTAGTACTCTGTAAAAAAAAATTTATACGAAATTAAATATAAATATATATTTAAATATAATTATATATAAAATATATTTATATATATATTCTCTCTCTCTTGTTCACAATATTGATTCATTCTTGTCCACATTGATTATATAAAATCTCTGATGCATTAATATCACATTCTATACTTTTGTAAGAGACGCATATTACGATAATAGTAAAATATGTGTACGCCACTGATGGCGGCTTATGCTGCGTTAGCGCGTGAATTTGTTCTATAAATCTTGCAACACTGCGCTGAAGAAGCTGTCCCGACTCCAAGAGTGATGTGATGTGGTTTTCACTCGTATGAATGAAATACGTGATGCGATGTGATATGTATCGTTATCTGTCGCACCTGTAGAGCATGCACGCCTCATTAAATGGTTAGAAGAACTCGCGAAAAGTCGAACCATATCATTGCCAAGTTGGAGCCGTGACAGCTCCACATTGGATTCAATGCAATCGCTTGTAATGAGTTGGTATAGCTTTATCGCTGAGGAGTCGCAGTTATTTCAAATTTTTTAGACAGGAGAAAAATGTAGGATGGTTCTCGTTTCGCGTAAAACCGTTACAAAATAAAAAAATAAAAAATTTTCTGCTTTAACAGAAATTAATATATGAAAAGATGTTTTCAAAGAAAATTTTTGTTTTTTAAGCAAGAAATTTATTTTAAAACAAAATTTTTGTTTTATGTAGTAGAAAAGAGACGTTATTTCTTGAACTTATTTTGTTAATAACTTTTTAATGAATAACGAGAGGCTAAAACCTGTTGTAGGTCACTCGAGGTCATGATCTTGACAACAAACTTTAAGGTCACTAAAATCTGTGAGATCGCCCCTATGCATAATTACCGTCAATTGTTCAAATATAAAAAAAAAATGTTATAGAAAAGTGAACCAATGTGAATAATTTAAAAACTTGATTTTATATATGTATTATTCACAACACACACTGCACTCACAAAAGTAAACACATTGAATTTAAAAATTATAAACTAAATTACATTAATTAAAATAATAAACAATATCTATCAATAACAAATCTCATTTATAAACTTAACATGCATGAGAGCTTATTGTCAAGATAATAAAATCAAGCAATGTGTAAGAGATGAAAATATTATTTTATGAAAGAATACTTTCGGTCACGTTAATGAACCATTTAACGTAGCAGCAACCTTCTCCCATAGATAAGTTATCATGAATAGAGTATAATGCATAGCAAAAATAGCAATGGCATGTATGTATTTCTTACATTTTAAAGCATCGTTTTTGGTTACAAACACAGTAGTAAAAATATACACGCAGAACAATTAAATGTAAGATAATAAACATATTAGGTGTTGGAATTAATTCGTAGCGTTTTTTAATGAAAGAATGTTATTTATTTCACATGAGCATTAAAAAATACATTAATGAAAGTACTTCCCATCACTTGTAAAACGCTACGAATTAATTCCAACACCTAATACATATAATAAATATAAATTGTAAAAAAATTGTTGATTGTATGCCGTTAGTCCCACTATATGTATATCACGTGTTCTTGTTTTCTATTATATCAGTTACCTGACAGATGGCGTGAGCACCCTTCTCGTACTAACCTAACCTTTTGTTTTATTATTGTTCGCACGCGCCAGAAACCAAGCTCTGTATTTTTCATCTTATTCAGCAATAAAAATCCCAATAAAAATGTAATAAATTGTAAAAAATATAACATTCATATTTCGTGAATATATTCATATTTTATATTGCACAAAAGAGATATTAAATTCTATTTTTTTCTATATCCTAAATCCTTTCCAAATCTAGTAGTTTCAAATATATAAATTTTCAATAGTTCAATTTATGTCAAAAATAAAAAAATTATGTTTATACGAAAGATCAATAAATTTCAATTAGCTTGAAATTCTTCTATTATTATAACGTCATATATATTAATTATTATCATAGTTTAATGTATGGATACACCATATCATTACATTGTTGTTATTCACCAATGTTAAATAAGGATGAAATGATTATTGTCAGACTGACAATGAGTCGCGTTTGTTGAGGCGCGTTCTGATTCCCATCAGAGTTTTCCTTGGATGTCATGTCATCCTTGTTTAACGTTTGTTAAACAACAAGGATGATATGATATCCAGGAAGTACCCAGCTGGGAATCTTTGACATCCGTCGGATGTATATGCATACCGTCCTAGCGGAGCTCCTTTACGGGACCCCGGTAAGGGATGCAGAGGCGACGACTAGTTATTAATCAGACGCTGTTTCGCGTCCAACGACGACTGGTTCTACACATCGCCAGAGAATACAGAACGATGTCGCACGCCGCGGCCACCGTACTCGCGGGTGTACCACCCGCTGATCTTCTGGCCAGAAAACGGGCCGACGTTTATCGTATGACGGCATCGCCTGGTGGACCACGAATGATGGAGATAGCGAGGGATTATATTATGGAAGAGTGGCAGTCTCGCCTTTTAGACTCACTGCCAATCGAACTGTCGGAGCCATTGTACCCTGTCTCCGCGACTAAATAAACAGCGCATGGCAGGCTGACCTACTGGCTGACACAGGTGCTTACCGGTCACGAATGTACCACTGAGTACTATGTCGTATTGCTGAAAAACGTATCATGCAATGTTATCATTGCGCAGTACATCTAGACACCTCCAGCATACCCTAGCGAAGTGCTTCGCCTAGGAGACGGAACGCGGTGTCCTAATCGAAGAGATGGAAGATAACTTCTTATTCCCAGCCATGGTGTAATCCATGGTGCGGAGTGAGAGGTCATGAAGAGCGATCTCCTCCTTCTGAACAAGTGATCCTCAGAAAAAAGAAGACCGAAAAAGGGCAATTGTCTCCTTCACAATGAAATCTGGAGGCCCAACCACCAGACTACGTCGCCGAGTCATCGTGCAGTGACGCTGGCGACGGGGAAATTGAGGACCCCCCCCCCCCCCCCCGCAAACCTCGGTAAGAGGTCTGCATCTTTTCTCCATAGCTTTGGTAGGGACCAGTGCAAAGACAGCGCTGTGCGCTTTTACGCCTGGCGAGGAAGAAAGATGAATCGAGAATCCAGCTCCGATTCTCGCCATTCCCTCATACGAAAAGTGGCGTGGGGCTCCCGGGGCGGTATCCGCCCGCCCTGAAGTAGGTAACGGCCTCATGGACTCGGACTCGCGCGACTAAGAGCCAGCAATAGGGCCAGCAATAGGTCAGATCGCACTGGTAGTTATGCTGCACATCCTAATGCGCCCTCCAATACGACTTGTGTTAGGACGCCGACGGAGGTTTTAGTAAATGCGAGTCTCACATAATTTTCAGTCCGTTCTCGCGCCATTTCTCTTGCCTTATCAAAAAAAAAAGTCACTTGTCTAACCTGTAAGTGATAGAGTTGGACAAGCTTCTCTGGAGAATAAGACGTCCCACATCGATATGAGAACGATACAAGTCACTGTTTAGTCCAGATGGCTAAAAGTTCTCATTGGTTCGGCATAGCCAATGACTTACTAAAAATGCTAATCATTTACTTTTATACGCAGAATGAAGAACTTACAAGTTTTTCCCCTTGTTTTATTTTAAGCAATAGTACTAGTTCAAGCTCGCTGTCTGCAGGAAGTTCACAGCAAAACCATTCAAACAGACAACGTTCTCGAAGCTATTCGAGTATCAGAAAGTTTTTCAACAAATCGGTCACAACGTTAACAGTCCAACCAGATGTCGAAATTCATATAACATATGAGGAATCACTGCATCACGCTGATCATCGTGGAAAGGAGGAATCACTTTTCCTTTAAGAAAAATCACAGGAAATTCCCTCAGTCCAATTCATACAAAACAATAGATATAACTAATAAGATAGGAAACAAGACCGTTTATGTTAAATAACATTACTTTAAATCTGAAGCGCCACTACGGTCTAAGTATTAAGATGTTGAACTAATATATATATTTTTCAAACGAATGAATTAATTTCATAAGTTTATTACAGTTTTTTAAGATTAATTTGGGGAATTTTGGGGGGATTATTAACATTTCAGATCAATTGCGTTAATGTCGACAACCATATCGACACGTAATTATTATTTCTGAAATTAATTCATTCGTTTGAAAAATATATATATTAGTTCAACATCTTAATACTTAGACCGTAGTGGCGCTTCGGATTTAAAGTAAGATATAACTAATATTCTTGAGACTTCCACGGCTTTCTATATAAAGATTATGCGTTTCGTGGGTTTCCTCTGTGTTCAGATCCATTCTTGGAATGCTAACGTTTCGTGAACCTTGCAGTCCACTTCATCAGGACGAAGAGCAGCCTGATACTGGGCCGTTCCTTTTTTATATTACGCTACTTGTTAAAATAAGTACATTACTCTTGCATTACCAGCGCGCGAGTTTAATTATTATTAAAAAGTATTTAAAGAGCAGAACTCTGAGCGAAATCTATAAAAAATTGTCGGGACTATTGTAGAACTATATAAATGCCAACAAGTCGGCTGGAACTGGCTGTTAAAAGATATTTTACTCTTGTGGTGCGGTGCTAACGCGCGGATTTAATTATTATTTAAAACAACTTAGAGACTGGAACTATTGTTAAAACCTATCAGGAACTGTAGAACTCATCGAGAACTATAAAATTTCATAGTTTTCAATTGATTTTATCGAATCTTGCAGTGCCACCGGAAGTTAGCACCGCAAATTTTCAAGTTATTTTTTTTAGCTAAATCAAAGGAACTATTTATAAAATCTATTAGAACTATTGCGGGTGCCGTTGGAATTCTTATCAAAACATGGGATGCCAAAAGATGAGGTACCAATTTCACACACGTTATCAATTCGACCCGTACATTATCCGCAGTTACTCAAAAATGCCACTTTATCGGATACGTAGGCTGCTGGAAAAGTTTCTGCAATCTAATACTTCCAGTGGCGCCAACATTCTGCTACTATCATATCCGTAAAATTAGACGTTTTTAACCAATAATTCAGTTGGCAGTTTATACCCAAGCGAACTAGTTTTGTTTACTTGGCAGCAATAGTATTTTAAAAGAAATTATTTTAAGAAAATGGAAATTTCGCGTGAAAATTTTCGGGCAATGATTTTTTATGATTACAAATGTAATCTAACTCTGAAACAATGCATCGATCGACTTCATTTGGCTTTTGAGGATGAAGCACCAATAGGACTGTTTATAATTGGTTTGCCGTATTCCAGCGTGGATGTACCTTTCTTTGTGACGAATTCTGTGAAGGTCGTCCACGTCTGTTGTTGCCACTAATGTTGATGCTGTGCGTGAAATGATTGAGCGAGACCGGCATATAACATATCGCGAGATTCAGGCATCCTTAGGCATTGACATGAAAATACATACGCTTTTGCATGATCACTAGCGTACGGAAACTTTGCAGTCATTGGATCACACAATTTGACAATTTGACTCAAAAACAGGCTCGTATTAAATGGAACAAAGAAATGCTCAAGAAATTCAATCGAGGTTGGTCAAATTTGGTCTACAATATCTGGGACAAAACATGGATCTATTCGTATAAGCTCGAAAGTAAACAACAATCTACTGTTTGAATATTTCAAAATGAATTGAAACCAACAAAAGTTGTTCGTTCACACAGTGCTACCAAGCAAATAATTGCTTGTTTCTTCAGTTATACCGGACATGTGGCAATCGTGGCTTTAGAGAATCGAAGGACTGTAAATATTGATTGGTATATAACAATTTGTTTGCCAGAAGTCATAAATGAATTGCGCAGAACAAACCGAAATTGTCGCATCATCCTTCATCATGACAACGCCAGCTGTCATACAGTCAAACCGTTGATTTTTTATCCAGTAAAAATGTCGAATTGATGATTCATTGTCCGTATTCACCTGATTTATTACCTAATGACTTCTTTATGTTTCCAAACATTAAAAAGAAGATGCGTGATGAGCGATTTGAGTCACCTGAAGCAGCTGTTGAAACATTTCGTACACTGATTTCTG
Organism: Acromyrmex echinatior; assembly: GCF_000204515.1. Next base: position 129,947 of record NW_011627350.1, on the reverse strand, counting down.
AGGTTACAGCCTTAGAGTGGAAAAAAGGCTTCGAAAATTGGTTCGAGCGTATGCAAAAATGTATCTGAAAGGCGAATACTTCGAAAAACAATAAAGCCATTTACTGAATTTTACATGTTTTTTTTCATATTATTTGCAGAAACTTTTCCAGCAGTCTACGTATTAAAAAATTACAATATCTTAGAGGAACTTTAAAAAATTTAAAAAAGCATTGAATTTTCTAGAAGGAGTGGAAACGACAGCAGAGAATTACAGAATCGCGTGGGAATTATTAAACCACTATGAAAATCGACGGTTGATTATCAACACGCATTTCAAGGTTATTTGAAACAGCGCCAATGACTAAAGGCAATCGAATTTCAATCAGGCAATTCGTGAATCATATACGAATGCACATCAAGTTATTAACAACCTTAAAGCTGCCAGTGAATCAATGGGATGCAATCTCTTTATCTCACTACAAATAAACTGGATTATTACACACGTAAGGAATGGGAGACACATGTTGGTTTAAAAGGCATGAACGAGTTACCAAAGATGGAAGAATTGCTAGAGTTCTTGACGAAGATATCACATGCTGGAAATGGTGGAAAGGGAGAAATCAACTGCAGATGCACGTAAGACAAACGAAAGAGGTAACAAATCGATTGCATTAGCGGCCACTTTTAATGGTGAATGTGAGTATTGCAAGGGTACTCATCGCATTTTCAATTATGAGAAATTATTAAGGTTACCGATAGAATCACGTATTAAAGATATAAAGCAACTAAAGCTTTGTCTCAATTATCTTCGAAAGGGTCATTGGAGTAAAGAGTGTAAATCTTCAGGATGTAAACTTTGTAAAGCTAAACATAACTCGCTCTGACATACAAGATGAGAAAGAAAGTGAAGCGAACAAAGAATCTGGTCAGGATAATATAGGCAACATCGTGTCTACACATTGCACGAAAGATTTCCATCAAGTTTTGCTATCAACAGCTAAAGTTTTCGCTATTGATCGGCAGGGGTATATTTGTCGGGCTTTACTAGATCCAGGGTCTCAATCTAACCTAATTAACAATGCTTTGGTAAACAAGTTGCATTTAAATTGTAAGTCAGTAAATCAAGTGAAATAAATCAAAGTAAAACGCACGTTAGCCGATCAGTAGTTGTAGAAATACAATTACGACAGAATACAGCTAAATTTAAGTTGGAATGTTTAGTATTACTTAAAATTACAGAGAGAATACTACAAACAAGTATCGACACATCAAGATTGAAGATACCTAATTATTTGAAGTTAACCGATAAAGAGTTTTACAAGCCTGGAGACATCGATTTGTTAATGGGAGCCGAGGTATTCTGGCAAATATTGAAAGCTGAACATGTGGACTTGCAATCCGGGCAGCTGAAGATGCAGAATACGTCGCTGGGTTGGATTTTGGGAAGACAAATTATAGACGTACAAAGATGTGATCAGAGGATGTGCAATGTACTGATCAATGATGATGAGTTGAATCAGCAATTGAAGAAATTCTGGCAATGTGAAGACATTGTTAAACAGAAATATTATTCGTTGGAAGAACAAAAATGTGAAGAGCACTTTCAGATGATCGTAGAACGAAACTCCGAAGGCAGATTCATCGTTGGATTACCACAACGAGAGAATATCATATTCGCAGATTCTTACTAAATTCCATGCATTGGAAAGAAAATTTGAAAGACAACTGGAGTTGAAGTTAAAATGTCAAATTTATGGAACAATACAAGGATCTTGGGCATATGTCGTTAATTAAGGAAATTAATGGAATTTGAGAAGACTCAAGTGTTCATTATTTATCACATCATTCCATTATAAAGAAAGAAGCGCTGACTAGCAAATTAAGAATAGTATTCGATGCATCCGCTCACTCTGAATCAGAAATATCATTGAATCACAAGTTGTTAATAAGACTGTTCTGCAGGATGCATTGTTCGAGCTATTAATAAAATTCAGAGTGCATCAGTATGCATTGATCGCTGATCTAGAGATGATGTATCGGCAGATATTAGTAAGAGATCCTGATAGAGAATTACAACGGATACTATGAAGATCCCGTGACAATGAAGATATTCAAACACATAGATTAAATACTTTAATACAATATATGGAACTGTGCCGGCGCCCTTCTTGGCAGTTAGATGCCTAAAAGAGTTAGCAATACAAGAAGAGGGTAAATACCCATTGCGAGGATAGTACAGCACGATTTTTACATGGATGATGTGCTCACAGGAGCACATACATTGGAGGAAGCATGTTTACTACCGCAAGAGTTAATGCTTCAGAGCGGAGGATTTCATCTTCGTAAATGGAGAAGTAATGATGAGCGGACACTTCGCTCATTAAAAATAGAAAGGGAAGAAAATGGTCTCTTGATATTGAACGAAGTGGTAAGAACTCTTGGATTGTTTTGGAACTCGAAACAGGATTTGCAATATGAAATACAATTGGGTGGATCGCGAGCTATAAAAAGACAGGTTCTATCGCATGTTTCGATCTACTAGGACTCATAGGTTCTATCTTGATGGTAGCAAAGCAATTAATGCAACAATTGTGGAAGGAACAGTTAAGCTGGGACGAAGAGTTACCGCAATCCTTACTAGAAAGTTGGATTAGATATTATGAGTCTATAAGCGCGGCTCCAATTTTGTCTGTGCCTCGCAATGTCAACCCAGGCAATATCTCGATTTCTATGAAGCTACATATTTTTTGTGATGCTTCAGAAAGGGCTTATGGCACATGCACCTACATATGTTAGAAATCAAGACATGAAGGTGTGTTGGTGCGCTTAATGTGCTCAAAAAAAGTAGCGCTCTTAAAATCGACTACGATACCTCGTCTGGAATTAAACGCGGCGCATCTACAATAGTTGCCAAGCTGTATCATAGCATAGAGAAGGTGTTGTCTGAGCGAATCAACAACGTGGTGTTCTGGACAGATTCAACGGTGGTATTAAATGGATCAATACATACCCTCACAAATTAAAAACTTATGTTGCCAACAGGATAGCAGATATTCAAAGGCTCACCTCCGGCAAAACATGGTATTATGTATCGTCAAATAGTAACCCAGCGGATTTGTTGTCAAGAGGTATCACCGTGAAAGAGTTGAAGGATAACAGGTTATGGTGGCATGGGCCTCGCTGGCTAGAGCATCCGATGCGATGCCGATGGAGTGGCCGGCGTAAGAAAATTATAAAAATGCAGAAGTTTCAGAGCGAAAAAGAGAGATTATATTGGAGGCAATATCCGATACATACGATATTCTATATAAATATTCCTCTTTAAGCAAGTTAAAGAGAGTTATTGCCTACGATTTATTAATATTATAAGAAAGAGGCAACGAGCAACGCTCACGGTGTGGAATTGGAGCAAACAACGATTGTGATCATTAAGGTAATGCAGCAACAGGCATTTAGCAGAGAAATAGAGGACTTAAGGAATGAAAGAAAAGTCCATCAGAAAAGCAAGTTGCTTTCATTAAAGCAATTTATTGACGAATAAGGACTTATACGGGTAGGATTCGACATGCGAACATTCAGCCTGATCAGAAGCATCCGTGGGTATTGCCAGCCAAGCATCATGTTACTACGTTGGTATTCAGAGAAAAACATGAAAGGTTACTGCATTGTGGGCCAGAGCAATTGTCATCGATTAGATCACAGTATTGGCCGTTAAGCGGTAGGACTGAGGCAAGTAAGGTCACACGCATTGTCTAAAATGTTTCAGATTAAGACCAAAAGAGACGGTAATGGCGGACTTACCTAGAGATCATTTAAAGGGATTTACAAAATTCTTAATTGCCAGAATAAACTATGCAAATCTTATACAGACTCGTGAAAGTAAAAGAAGAGGTAGACTACCTATCATTAAAGGATATATATTGCCGTTTTCGTTTGCTTATACTAAGGATTCACTTAGAAGCAGTCACCGATTTAACAGAAACCTTTTTGGCAGCATTGAGAAGATTTATCGCTAGGAGAGGGATGTGTACAACGCTGTATTCAGACAATGCAACGACGTTTGTAGGAGCAGCAAAAGAGTTGCAGGAGGTTTACCAATTCATACGGACACAAACAGAAAAAATCAAGAATAGTTAGTTGTTCAAGAAATAGACTAGAAATTCATCCCCCCTAGGTCTTCCAATTTTGAAAAGATCTGAGAGGCAGCGGTCAAAGCTGCCAAAAGACATTTGTACACTATTACGCAAAACCTTATTTTAACATATGAAGAATTTAATACTCTAGCTGAAATAGAATCAGTGTTAAATCAGTGTCTCGGCCACTAGTTCCTTTATCCTCGCATCCTGATGACCTAAGTGTGTTATCACCTGCCAATTTCCTAATAGGAGACTCACAAACAGAGCTAGTGCAAAGAGATTAGATGTGCCTAGCAACGCTCTATTCAGATGGCAACATCAACAAAAATTAAGACAGCATTTTTGGACGCGTTGGCAAAATCCGCATTAAATGGTATTACGACTCAAACAAGTTGAAGATTGGAACAATAGTGCTCATAATAGACGAGCAACAGCCACCTTTGAAATGGAGTTTAGGATACGTTCTTGAAGTCTACCAAGGTGATGATCAAATACCAAGAGTGGCTTTAGTAAAAACGGCCAATGAATTGTATAAAAGGAACATTCGAAAGTTCTACGCATTGCCTATGGATGACCAGGCCGAACAATTAATTAAAGAGCAGGAAGTCTAATGCGCTACACCATTGGAGACTATATTCGTTTTTATTTAGATTTGTTCTATGGCAGATTCGATGTTGTTTACTAAATCGATTATTTGTCTATTTTAGTTAATCAAAACTAATAATTCTTCATTATAGGGCATAAGTTTTGAAAGCAACCTTTCAAGGCGGCCGGGATGTCTAGAAGTTATTGAGCGAGTTCGAGACTAGTGGCAGATCGACTGTATAGAAGAGAGCGCGCGAAGCAATCAGCGGCCTGGTGCGCCAAGCCTAAGAGAATTTTAGTCGCAAGACTGTATAATAATTTGTGGCAAAAATACAATTTTATATTCAAAATACACCACACCAGCCTATTCATTAAGGACAAGCAAAGATCCTTTACAGTTGGAGAATTGGAGAAGCATAATGTATAGCACACTATACGTACTTGCGCGCAAGCGTGTGTGTGCTCGCACGCACAGACTAGCTTGATCAAAAAGTTTCCGGAATTCAGTCAGAAAATTCAAAATACAAGTTTATTCATCAAAAATGATATTGTCCCCTTCAAAGTACTCTCCAGCGACTGCAACGCACTTATGCCAGCGCTTGATCCAGCTCTCGAAACATTTCTGGAACTCTATTATTGGTATAGCCATCAGAGCCGTCTTCGATTTTTCCATTACCTCCTTTCGGCTGTTAAAACGCGTTCCTCGCAGTGGTTTTTTGACTCGATCGAACAGAAAAAAATCGCAGGGAGCCATCGGGTGAATTCGATGACTGTTGGATGGTATTCGTTTTGTTCTTGACCAAAAATTCACGGATAATGATGGCACTGTGCGACGGTGCGTTATCATGGTGCAAAATCCACGAGTTGTTTACCCACAAATCCTTTCTTTTTTGGCAAATTGCTTCACGCAAACGTCTCATAACGCCCAAATAATACTCCTTATTAACTGTCTGACCTTCTGACAAAAATTCGTGATGTACAATACCGTTGTAATCCATGAAAACCGTGAGCATCGCTTTCTTTTTCGACTGAAAACGACGTGGTTTTTTTGGTCTTGGCTCATTTGGAGCTCTCCATTCACTCGCCTGATGTCTGGATTGCGTGTCGTACTCATAAACCCACGTCTCGTCTCCAGTAATGATGCGTTTGATGAATGTTGGGTCGGATTCAGTCTTGGAAATCATGTCTTTGGCGATGTCAACGCGGTCCCTTTTTTGCATGAAATTCAGTTCCTTCGGGACCAACTTTGCAGCAACACGGCGCAAACCCAAATCATTAACTACAATGTCCTGAACGGATCCATAAGCAATGTTTAAGTCCTCTGCCAGCTCTCTGATAGTTAATTTGCGGTTATTGGCCAACATTTCTCTCACTTTATTGATGTTTTCGTCGGTTTTCGATGTCGACGGCCTGCCATTGCATTCGTTATCCTCGACGGATTCACGACCACTTCTGAAGCGTTCATGCCACTCGTAAACGGTTGTTTTCTTTAGAACATCACTGCCGAAACAGTTTCCCAATATTTCCAAGGTTTTCGCACCATTGAATCCATTTTTAACGCAAAATTTAATACAAACTCGTTGTTGCAAATTCAACTCCATTTTTAAAACTGTAAAAAATCGAAAACACGCGCAGAAGTAGATGTACTCAAGACGGTGTAATTTTTACAAATGTCAAGCTATAGCGATAAAATTTGATGGAAATGTCAATGATAGATGTGGCAACCTAGCCAAAAAAAAGAACTCAAATCAGCTGACTCAGAGCATCACCTAGTGGTCTCTTCCGGAAACTTTTTGATCAAGCTGGTATATGAATATGTATGATGTTCGAATGCAACACTATATTTTGCGTATATGACAATTTATAAAGAAAAAGGTTGTCAATAAGGTTTTAAGGATATAAAAAATTTTACATATTAAATACGAATTAAATACGCAAATATTACTTTTACAAAATGCATGCATAATATCTATAAAACATTTAAAAAATTTTTGTAAACAATCTAAAAAAATAAAAATAAAATTTGTGTAGTTCCATTAGCAATACAAATTTTTTTTTATACACAATAATTGGTAACAAATTAAAAGATATACAAAATTCAATTAAATATTAGAAGTCTATTTTATTTTACATGCATTTTTTTAAATTCAATTCTGTTTCTTTCTTTTTCTTTCAATACTAAAAGATGTCTTTATCTGATTTTTCAATATAAAAATTATAGAATATCAAGTAAAAAACAGAGATTATCGATGTCAACTTATATTTATAATAAAGTAAAAAAATCACATGTTAGGTTTAACGTTGTTACATAGAATATTAAAATATTGTAACGTATAAAAGATTTAATTATTCCTTTTATAAGAAACTTTTATAAAAAATCTTTTAGATATGAAAAGCATCAAAACGTCATTTAACACTAACATAATAAATATAATATTAATAAAAATAATAGAAATAGATGATAAAAATAAAACAATAAAATAAAAAGATAATACATATATTGTCAAGGTCATGACCCTGAGTAACCTCCAACAAGTTTTAGCCGCTAGTTATTCGTTAAAAAATTTTTAAGAAAAAAATTTTTTTAAATATCGCTTTTCTATTGTACTATATAGAACAAAAATTCTCTGCTTTAAAATAGATTTCCTGCTTTAAAAACAAAAATGGTTCCTTAAATCTCATCCGGATGGATAAAACTTAGTGGTGCGCCTGCGCACGCTTCGACAACAGTGTTTAAAGTACCGCAATATTTAAAAATCAAAGCGAATATCTCGCGCGCCTCCGTGAACCTAGTCCTTTCGCACGCGGCCCGCACCATCTCGTTGCTTTGTTCACCATAGAGACAATAGTGTGTTCCTTTTTCAAACAATTTTTCGTATAATTTTGAAAGTTATTCGTAAGTGCTCGTATAGATACTCGTAGGATCGAGAGTCATTTTATATTTACCGCCAAAAGTGAAAAATGCGCGAATTTTTACTCGCCGCATGAGTGATCGCAAGATCGATCGCGGGATGCAAATCCTTGTCGCACCCATGCCTCGAGGGATCGACGTTCATCGAGGGATCTTTCGACCACCCGAGGATTTCAAGGATTTTGCTGACCATGCTCGCGAGCTCTGATTCACTCGAGTCATTCGAAACACGCTCCCGCGATCAGCCCTTGAGGTTAGGTCGTCGATAGAGAAAATGTCGCAAGTATATGAGAATCCAACGGTTCTCATCTGTGGTCAAGTAAAGTGAGCGCGGCTCTTCCCGTTACCGACGGTCTGAACCGAGTGGTCGCACGTAGGGGCCGGGGCGACGTATCAGATGCATTCCTCTTGTCAATCACATTAGCAATCGAGTAGAGTAGAGCGTGGTTTCCTCCTCCCGTAAAGCGAATATCGACATCCTCTGGAAATGGAGAGAAGCAGCAGTCGAGTAGAGTAGGCGCAGCTCCTCCTCCTGCCAAGGACGGAAAAATTTCAAAAAAGAAGACGTAACCGACGCTTTCTTCTGCCAAATACTCGCTGTTTTCTCAGGCATTTGTGCCAGCTTTTTAGGAACTGAGATAAGGATCCTTGTCCTATAATACAGATCGCTGAATACCTACCGGTCGGATAGAGTAAAAAGTGGTTCCTTCTCCCACATTATACCAAGCGTTCGGATTTTTTTAGTCCAAGCTTACCCTCGGACATCCAGTGCTAACCTCTAATCTCGCCGGAGATTTTCAATCATCCATGACATTCTTTGGAATTCTTGTACTAGATTCCATTCAAAAAGAAATCCATTACGGGTTAGGCGATGACGCCCGTCTTAGACTGATATAAGTTTGAGGTGTAGATCCTGAAGGATAAGAGAGCCAGTATCTCACATGCAATAGCGGTGCCGATCTCTCTTGATTGAGGCGCCTCCTCCACGCACTCCGTACTCCAGCTTATCTCATCGCTCTCAATCAAGGTCCAGAAACCGATGCTGCCATTAAATGAAAGGTGAACGTCATGATTGATACCTCAGATAAGATGTCTGTATCTCAAGAGAACAATTGCGAAAACCATCTGAGGACCAGTTCTTTTCTCATTGTTCCTTCTTATTGAAAATTCTTTAATACAACAACTCCTCTTGATAAGTCTGTGATTTGAAAGACATCCTTTCTACATTAAACCAAATGACCGCCTCAATGTTCTTGGGAATTCGAATAGCCACTATCATCAGGTGTTCTAGCGGTGTAGACGCTCGCACGCGGTGCTCGAGATCCACAGCTGCACAGAAATTGGTCAAGTCAAGTCAAGTGCTAAAGCAATTGTCAATTTGAATTTTTTCAGGACGATGCTGATCTTGCTATAGGTTCTAGTTGTAGAATGAGGATCAAGTGGTTGTATCTCAAGCAGTTATAATGGTACACTGTCCAAGAGGGAGGCCTCTCGTTATGCTATTATGAATAGTTCACAAATGATAGCATCCTTAGTTCTTTTAACAATAAGGATTTAGAATCGACAAAGACTGCAGTCAGCATTCATCAATTTTCATTTCACATCCAAACTTGCTCTTGTAAAGCCACTGAGTTCCCGTTTGACTCTTACGCAATAACACAACATTACACATCGTATTGTCTCACCAAGAGGTTCTAATGGCCATGCGCTTTGCCGGTAGTTTACTTCTTTGAACGAATGGGACATGTCCCAAGCAAATGTGCAAATGCACCGACAAATTTTTGTCCAAAGCAACGCCTTCAAAGCGTCGCTTTAACTCTTCGAAGTCAGCTGATTCGAGTTCGCAGTTCCACAACTATCCCATAACCAAGGAAATACCGACATTCAGACTTTCCTATCCTCTTACAATCTCATATGAAATCAACTCCGACCGCAATTAAGATAACAAAATTCATCCTAACTCGGTTCCTAAAAAAGGATAATCATCATTTTGGTGCTTCTACTTGCCTTCTGACGGTCAATTGAGCTCAGACTTCTTGATCTCTTATTTCAAAGCTGGGATTTAGTTGCACATTTCGGCTCGATTTCATTGGCCATTATTCCCCTCTTGCCGCACATTGCTCAGCAACGAATTGTCGAATGCTTGTAAACAACGCGCGTACCGCTTCATCTCAGGAGTATTCCTATTATTAACTATACTATACGATATACTATACGAATGGAACTGATGAATCTCCCTCAACTTAAATAATAAATTAAAACTTTCTTTTTAGAATAATTTTAAATTGATAATTGAAAATATTTTTATTATTAATATTAATAGTAATAATAATAATATAATATTATTATTATTATTAATATACGTGTGTAGCTTTCAATCATTTAACAATAATATACTGGGTGTCTCAGAGCACCCGTACCACCCTTTTAAAAGGTAGGGATGTGTTTGTACAAAAAAAATGGTTCAGACAAAATTTGCAGGATTTCGGGAGATCTATCTGATGGTGACCTTGAATTTGACCTTGAGGTCGACTTTGGGCATAACTCACTTTAGATTCATTTGTAGTCGTGTACATCGATTTTTAAAGATTCCTAATTATCAAGATCTTGAACAGTCGATGCCGCCTGTGTCAGCGTTACCCAAGATATACCACGTGGAGGTCACAAGGTCGGACTTACACCTCGTCGGGGTGGTTCCCCTTGCCGTCAGCTTTGTTCGTACGCATGGGTTCAGTCTAGATTTTCGAAGTGTACTCCTCGTGCATGTATG
>NW_011627350.1:95265-110718 GCF_000204515.1 Acromyrmex echinatior | reverse complement strand
CCACATATTTAGACGTAGTTGAAGTGGAATATCTTCAAGTAAACGTGGGAGTTCGTTTTCGAGTAAATCGACATACAGAAAACGGTTTAGATTTTCTTCAAAGAAAAATTTACTGTGCAAATGGATTACAAGTTAGATCCATCCAAACGAAACTAGGAGCATAATTAAGATCGAACTTTACTTAAGTAAGTTTGTTTAATCTAATAATTTTCTTTGAAAACGTTATTTTCTTATGTAATTTTTGTTTTTATATAATAACGCATATAGGGGGGAGGGGGAGTAGAAGTCGCTTCGCGTGGAAAGTCGTGAGCCTCATAACAGGAGGGGAGATAGAATGGAAATCGCTTCGCATGAACAGTTGTAAAATATATTTTAAAGCAGGAAATTTTTGTTCTATATAATAAAAAAAGATCATTTTTCAAACTTTTCTTCTGATTTTTTAACGAGTAACGAGCAACGACTAAAACCTATTGGAGATTATTCATAAAACTAAGGGTCATAAAACTTAACAATATATATCAAGATCAAGGGGAAAACTCTCCTTCGGTATAATTATCGAATTTTATACAAAATAAGGTGGTTGTGCTATAGAAATAACATGAATGAACGGATTTATAACGGTTTTATAAATATAAATAGAGGTAAAGAGTAGCAAAGATGAGTAAAAATGAGTAAAGAGTAGCAAAGATAAATAATGATTAATAAAGATGATTGCGTGTAGCAGTAGGTACCAGATCTTACGGGGAGTAATTAACTACAGGGAGTAATTAACTCTTTCATACTCCTGGCGAGACCAGGTTGGTCCGAACTCGAGCCTCCCAATTCTGCTCCCTTTAAACACCGGGAGGGGACGAAGCGAGGGAGAATTGTATCTCCTCTCCTCGCCTGTAGCATCATATAGCCCCTGGGGATCTATTCTGACTTCATCCCAGGATAAGGATTGGCTGTATACCAACGGGCCAATTGGGGTACTGATTATGCTACACGCATTTCTAATATGTCCTCCGGCTTGGAAGCCGAGGGATGCATAATGCATTTTCTCTCCGTAAAAAAAAGTCAGATCTTTCAAAAAATGGCACGCTAATATGTTAGATAAGGATAAACGTACACATTTGAGTAAGATAGAACAATAGTATAAGAAACTGAATTAAAAATATTGCTATTCTCGATATATTTAATTTTTAAAAAATCTATTTCATTAATATTGTCAGAATTCGGTTTTGCTTTAAAGGGATCCTAAAGTCATTTGTATTATCGACTAAACCATATAATTATTATGTAATAATTACTTTTTCTTCTTTTACTGATTCGAAAATGCTTTTCCAGAATTAAAGTATACGCATTAATGTGTATCAGTGAGTTTGTGCTGAGAACAGCAAAAAAATATCGAAATTGAAATCTTCTTTACTATTTCTTACAATTAGGCGTTCCAAAGCTGTCACGTCGTGACAATATTTATTTTATATAAAAATTGTGCAAACTATACTTACGAAATAATAATCCACAGACTAGTAGTTTATACAAAGAAACAATGTGGAGTTCTTAAAATTGGACTTAGATGTGTGATGTATTAGGTGTTGGAATTAATTCGTAGCGTTTTACAAGTGATGGGAAGTACTTTCATTAATGTATTTTTTAATGCTCATGTGAAATAAATAACATTCTTTCATTAAAAACGCTACGAATTAATTCCAACACCTAATAATAGTAGTGATGTATCGGTAGGTCTATTTTTTATTGCTGTGTGCACCAGTTCAGAAAGTGGAGCAATAAAAAAATAGACCTAATAACATGTAAATGACATGTTAGTGTGCTGTTTACATTACTAATCGTCTTTAGGATCGCCTTAAGTATTTTCAAATTTTTTTATAGTAATATTCAATAATTATTATATATTATATGAAGGTAAAGAATTCATATTAATAAATTAAGTTTAAACGGAATAATCATGCCACAAAAATAAAATTTATACGAATTATAAAATATGCTTTCATTTCTTACTTTTACATAAATTTACATATATTATATTTTACCAAGAATTCGGTTTACTGATTTATATGTGTTATTAATTAATATGTAAGTAATGATTCATCAATTTTTGATCATATCAAAAAATTGTTGTAATTTTTCCATTATTACCCACTTGCTTGACATAAATAATTTTATATTTGATTTCATCAATAATCCAGTTGTGGGCAATATTCATTTAGTTTATACATCTGTGTATTAACACATTTTATTTCTTAAGCTTATTCTGTACAATGAGTCGATAGTCGGAAATCTTTAAACCAGTCATCTAAATAGGTAACAATAATTTTTCGCATCTACAAATTGTCAATTAGACCAGCGAGTCATTAGCTCAACTAATGGGAAGGAATAAAATCAAATTTAGCCAGTCTTAAAAAAATCGGTAGTTTAATCATGTAAATAAGTTGGTTGTTGGCCAACTTCATCGATTCACCGATAAGACTTAGAACTACCGATTACCAATTTATTGTAGAGTCAGCATTACAGTAGATTATTAAGTTAGCTGTCAGATCATTATGCTACTTAGCATTATGTGTCTGAACAATCTTAATTTCGTGACAGCTTTCTAGGGGAAAAGTAGGCAAGTGAAATCATCTTATATCCTTATATCCGTGATTCAGATTATCGAACCAAACAATGAGTCGAATCTCGAGCCGCGAGCATTTGATCGGCGGAAAATGTTGGCTGCCAATGACAAGGCAAATCCATGAGCCGATACATTCATCGTTGACTGCCAATATCACTTTTACTTGATTTTCACATCGAATCTGGCACCAATGCTCGAAGTTTGGTTAAATAATCTGAACCTTTAAGATACAAACATGTTTAACTCATACATGTTTAAGCACAACGTATATACATGCATAAACAAAAAAAATTCAAGCAATATAATATATATAATTTTCTTATACACACACACACGCGCGCGCGCGCGCGCGCGTATAAGAAAAATTATATCCAACGCCACGAATAAATATTGAGATTTGACGTTTAAATAGTCATCCGCTTATAATTATCCAGGTAGCAAAGACACATCATTTTGATGTAAAATATTAGATATGTTCGTGCTAGTGACATCGAGTGACAGTTATGTACATATCATTTTAATTAATTCTTTGAAGATATTTCACATCATTACGACATAATATTTCGGTCTTCTGCTGTAAAATTCTTAATTTTATGTCAATATTAAAATCTAAAAATTATTATTAGTTTTTTGGTTTGCACATGTTATTATTTTACTGAATGTATTTATAATTGTTTTAAATGTAATAAGAATTACAAATAAAAAAAGTTCTTCTCAACGGAATTTTATAAATAATCGCAATTATCCAAATAGCAAAGTATCATCACCAAAATATCAATTTAAAATCATTTTTCATTATTCAATATCAATCAAATATAAAATAAATGTAATATTTTTGACAATATCACAGAAATATCATTTTAGATCATATTTAATAATTAAATATTATTAATTATCTTTCTTAATTTGCAATTATAAATTTGTAGTAAGTATAGTAATATATAATATATACGGTTTTCTTCTGGCATTCTTCGTATTATTATCGTATTATACAATTTTATTCTTATTCAAATGAGTAACAGAAAAATATGAGATGCTACTCCGTGTGTACAAAAACCAAAGAAAATCAATGTAGTTTGTATTAATTTATAAAAAAATGTATTTTAACTGTAATGTTTCAAATATATGTATATCGTGAGAAGCTATCAAAGCTTAGCTAGTTAATGTGCGCTAATTTAAATAATCATGTAATTCAAATAATATAAACAATATAAACAAACGTTTCGACCTTTAATGTCGGTCCTCTTCAGTAAAATTATACAATATAAATATTTCATTAGATCTATTTTACATACTCCTCTTCTTAACAAATTTAAATCGATTGATTATCCTTCCGATGTTCTTTACAATTTACAGTTCACATGTTATCTCGTAAATCTCTGTGACAGAAACATCGACCGGAAATCTTGATTTGTAAACCATGTACATCACAAATTATTTTTTAATAATAGTATCATTAAATACTGTAATAAATTTTTTTTAAATTAAATTATATGCAATCATTATTTAATAACTTATACCTCTAATATCTTAGTCTATAGATTCTCCAACTACAAATTTTGTGTGTACATTTCTCTTTGGCTGACAATTCTCTATAATGTTTCATTCTTTTAATATTATTTATTGAACTGATCTGCCATAAGTATATCTTCATTAAAGTTAATCTTCGAATCATATTCAGGTCTTTTTCAATTCGAGCGTTTTTAAAAAGTTCTCTCTCATATCGACAGTACTATTAACAAAAAGTTAAGTTTTGTGGTAACTATATTTAATTTTTTAAGCATATAAACTTAATTTTTTAAACATAAAGACATTAAATGTTCATGGATCATAAAGAATGATCAATTCTGATCTCGTATGATAATATACAGAAATTAAGCAACTAAATATATGTATAGCGAATTCAGTTGAACGCACTCGATGTACACATTAAAACCATCATATAATCAGCAACTAAAAGGTTGCATTTTTTTAATGGTTTTCAGAACGTGACAAAATTGTCAGAATATGAATTACTGCAGTTATGCCAATTGCACACCGAACATGAACGATAAACGACAGACAATATCCAATGAGAACTCTGCTCTGCATTATCACGTGAGAAAAAACAGAGCTTTCATTGGATATCGTTCGAAAATGCTTTCTCGGCTGCTTGGCGACCCTAGGCATCAAGAGGTAGAAGGCATTCCAAATAACATATAAGTTTTAATAAATTGTAATAATAGTGTACTCCTCCCATTAATCCAGAATATAAATTATGTTAAAACGCAACAATTTACGAGATATTTAATTATTTACGATTTTTCATGCCCATTATATAATATATCTTTCTTTCAAAAACTCTACACTTTTCTTCACGAAAGTCTTGAAAAACCATCAGAAAGAAATGCGCATGTTTGAGACTCGAGATTTGTGAAAAAAATCGAATAGTTGCAAAAAGCATGTTTTTCACTTATAAAACGAAAGATATTGATTGTATGGAAAAAAATTCGGTATAAAAAATGTAGGTATTCGAAATACCTATAAAATGAAACATTAAAATCGATCTTCAGTAGATTAATTCAGTAGAAAAAAAAATAAAAAACATCTTTTGATGAAAAAGTCCTTTTTTTCACTCGCTCTTTGTTCATTTAAACGCAAGATTTAAACGCAAAGTTTTGAAATTCTCGTAAAATGTAGCCCTCGCAATGACGAACAAATCTATACCTGAACAAGCCTGAAATATTCATTAGTTCTTGCAAAAAGCCATGTGTTCACTAAAAATTTGTCTGCGGAAAACTTAATTTCTTTATCTTTGAGCAGTCGCATAGCAATTTACAGGGGTGATTTTTCTTCTTCAAGAGGCACTATTTACATACACTTTACACTATTTACGTACAAAACATTTAGTAACAAAACGATTTTTTGCAGTTAAACTATTATAAAAAAAACTTTAAAAAGTGGATATCTTTTTCCGTATAACATCGTACGAAATGTACGAGATATGAGAAGTATTTTAAAGAATCCATCACAGGTCCTGCACTCAATACGATGACATTATTTTTCTTTGTGCAAATAATTGAAATAATAGAAGGCGTATATTTGATACATATCTATGATGTTATCATATAGTTGGATCTGGGTACAATAACGATTTTGATAGGATAGTATTTGAAAATACTCCACAATTCTTTGGCAACACAATTGCAGTCCATAAAGGAAAGTAAGGAAAGCAGCACAACATCAAGTATCGTCTGAACATCATAGTAGAAATTGCAGTTCTTATTCAATAGCTTGTTCAGTTCTTCCTTCGTTGAATCCATCGACATATAGTACTGGAGATGCGAAATCTCTTTGATTTTTCATTTTTTCGACAGATCTAGAAAGAGTACGATAATTGGGCACGGAAACTTTCTTTCTACTCTTGTCCTATTGGTCGAATTATGTTTCACGAGAGGGAGAACAGTAATGTATTCTTTAAAGTCAGGAGCTATCACAGAAGTATTGATTAGTACTAACACACGATAATTCTAAATTTATATTATTAATTATTAGATACAAAATAAAAATAAAAATATATTCTACGTATATTTTATGCAAAAGTAACACTCTGAGCACAGATGTATCAACTTAATGCCTCAGGGCTCTTGATTATATGATTCACTATCAAGTAGTGAATCTCGCTGTATCTCTTTCTAGATCTAGATGGTTTCGATGCTAATGCTTCAGTACTATATCTCGATGGTTGAATGTCGCCATGGTATTGACCAGTTCAATGTATTTACAATCTTTTCGAAACAAATCGTGCTTAAATATTTCTTGTGTGAATATATGTATACATACAGGATTCTACAAATCACACACTGAAATCTTTTTCGATCTTGAAACGCAAAATCATAAGCATAATATTTAATCTAATATACAAAATAATTACAGAAAACTTATTTACATCTTATATATTTTGATTCTGTTATCATATTGTGACAGCTATCAACCGCTATATAATCGCTACACAAGCAGTGGTTCACATTCTGACAATTTTTTCGCGTTCTGAAAATCATTTAAAAAGTGTTGCAATCTTTTAGTTGCTGAGTACACAAACTAATGTAAAAATATATGTTTAGTATAAAAGGTCTGTTCTTTATTCCCGCACTGCCTGAATTGGTGCATACTGTGCAATAAGTTGAAGCGAAACAAACGTATATTTATTTCATTTCAACTTATTGCACTGTGCATCAGTTCAGGTAACGCAGGAATAAAGAATAGACCTAAACACAGAAATCGATTAAACTATAAATATTCAATACATTTTATTGAGCTGTTGAATTATAAAATAAAACATTTATTTTATAATTCGAAATATTTACACTTCACTTTTACAATCAGATTAAATCAATGTACAACAGCCTTAATATGTATATATCAGTGCATCCAACTAAATTCGCTAATAGATATGTGCGTGGCTTAGGATGAGTGAATTTTTTACTTTTGTTTTGTTATAATTATATCATAATTGAATCATTATTTTATCATCGTAAGCATAACGACAACATTATGATATTGAAAACATTCAATAGAGAATAAAGATCTATAACGGTCAAAGATGGGTCTTTAATGCTTTAAATAATTCTATGTAAATTTGTATATATATATGTTACATATTTATATATTATATTCGTAATTATTTGAATTGCACATCAAAATTTTTCTGGATTTTAAAATGCAGCAGAATACTACTACTACTACAGTATAATAATATCACAATTAAATATGATACTCAATAGGCATTTATTAAAGAAATAATGCTGGAAATCTATAAATAAATTTATTTATTGCAAAAAATATTATAATATCTCGGCCGGAATTATGACATGGAATTATCATTTTTACGTCTTGAGAATATTAATTAGTGTCGTCAGTAATGTTAAATAAATGATAAAAAGATCTAACAGTAAAGTGACGCGTGCTTGCTATCTGGATAGAAACTATCTAAATTCACCGAAATGATAATCTTGATTAAGAATAAATACAAACTTTAACAAATCGTAATAAAAGAACAATTGATTACAATCATATATGGTGATGGTACCTGATCGTCGGTGGTGATCCAAACCATTTTGGCAGGCTGCACAAAAAAAAAGGATTGGCTGATATTAATAACGAAATATTTATGGTAACGCCGCTGTAATGATTTCTCTGAACTGCAATAGTCATCGCGCGCGAGTGTGGCGATCCGGCATCGCTAACGAGACATGACATGCACGGGGTCGTCATCGTCACCGTTGCCGTCATCAGCGACGGTTTGAAGTATTGATGCAGCGAACGGAAACGGAGCAGAAAATTTAAAATGATGTCTGTGCAATGTATTGAACGCATTATACATCAATTATGACGCCAGAACATCTGAAAAGTTTACGATAATCCGAGATGCAAAAATTAGATCTTCTACCGGAGCAAAATAGAACATATATACGTGTTCGATGCTTGCCGAAATAATTTTCGTAGATCGCGAAAGAAGAAACCGATCAGAATGGCGAAATTATTTCTCTCTACATTCAGGGCGGAACTTAGAAAGACGCAATCAGATATATTACTACCTTAATGAAGATGTACCTTATTAAGAATTTATTAAAGAAGAGTTCACAAATTTGAGGAAAAAAAGAATATAATTAATCTAGCATAATATCACATTATATTATGAGAAAGGGAGAAAAAAAGAAAAAAATAACTCTCTTTTTTATATATTTTTATAAATCAATGTTCCAAAATAATTTTTTAAAGAAAACGGACTTACAATCGAAGTCATATGTCTCAAAATAAAAAGAATTATTCGTTTAAAAAGAATTATTCGATAGTGTCGCATTATTACATTAATGATAAATTCATGATCACAAGAAATATGTTGCAAAAAATTATACTTTGAAAATATCTTTGTTTCATAAACGTTTGTTAATATACGCACTCATATATGTTATAAGTCAATAATTTTTTTTAAATCACGAATTTCCAAAATATTTCTAAGAATCATTCAGAATATGCAATACAAATATTCAGATGCAAACGTTTGCAATATCTATATCATTTAGAATATATCAATTAAAATGAAATTCTTTATATTTGTACGTACAAATTGTTATAAGATACAAAGTTATATAAAATTAAAATATTGGGTCATCTAAAAAGTATCCGCGATTGACCATCTAGTGACAAAAAACCGCGGATACTTTTTAGATGACCCAATATATAAAATTAAATATATATTTTAGAAATATTTCAATTTTAAATATCACCCTACTTTATTATAAATTTACAGAAACATAAAATTTTTAGAAACCATTAGATACGGATACAACTGAAAATCGAATTGTATTCTATACGCGCTATAAGCAGAATAAATATGCAGGAAAAAATTGTTTACGTTCGAATGAGTATAATTTTATCCGTAATATGCAATAGAAATTATATATAATATGTATATATATCTAATGTAATCAAGAATTCGTATACGATTACGAGCATAAAATTGATATTTTGTCAGCATTGCTTGTGAAATACCAAATGTCCGTTTGTAACGTGTATGTCTGTCTAATAACACATCTACATTTATTAGCTATTGTAAAATTATTATTTCAAAATAGATATTCTATGTGTTTCTTCAAGCAAAGTATCCGCGCTTGAAGTATCCTGTACATGCGGACAGAAACAACTAAGTGGCTTTTTAATAGTTTCTATCATATAATGGAGGGACAAACATCAACATTAAACGGATAGATTATTTTCTGTACATTTTAAGTAGGGCTAATACGATATTCTACGTTACTGAAATTTCAACATTTGATTATGATATTTCAACATTGAATAAAAAAAAATTTTTATAAAACCATTATTTTAAAATTACTTAATTAATATTTCCTTTGTGATAAAATATGATGATAATATTGAATAAGTCCTTATATACACACAAAGAAAGACTATTCCTTAAGAATATCTTTATTTTCGACACATAAAGCTTGAAATAAGATTATATAATGTTAAATCGACACAATTTGTTTACATGAAAACGTTTACACCAAGAAAAATATATTCTCATTATTCAATAATAATTTTCTTCATTTCAAAGGAAATAATATCAGACATAAAATTACTATATCTTCAAATCGAGAGTTAAAATATCTTTAAATTAAAATTAAATTATTCTTATTTGATATATATACATACATATACACGCGCGCGCGCACGCACGCACGCACATTACTCAACAAAAAATAAGGAACACTTTCGAACACACTCAAAAATATACAATATTTAAAACATCGTAACTCAGTGAAAAATCATCGCAGATAAAAAAATAAAAAAAGCATTTGAAAGCTTGAAATCTCTACTTTCGAAATCGGTAATTGATATTTCAATCCAATTGATTCTTTATGGAGCTATACGGACATAAATCGATACCCGTCAAATGCGAAAATTTTGTACAAAATTTTCGAAGATCTATAGCATGAAGTAAAATTCACACAAAAAAGCGGTTTAAAAGTTTACAGCAATCGAAAGAGTGAATCTTTATCTTCAGTTTGCTTTT
This sequence comes from Acromyrmex echinatior, assembly GCF_000204515.1. Next base: position 100,546 of record NW_011627350.1, on the reverse strand, counting down.
TTATTGACCATTGTACGATTTGTGTCCGTATAGCTCCCTAAAGAATCAGTCGGATTGAAATATCAATTACCGATTTCAAAAGTGCAGATTTCAATCTTTAAAATACTTTTACAGAAATCTACGATCATTTTTGACGAAGTTATTCGTCATCTATATTGAAGTTAAAGGATCATTTAGAATTAGCTTTACAAAGGTCAAAATCAAGATTTACATATCTCTACCTCTAAAAATGATTACAAAGTAATGTTTGAAATGAGCATTTCAAAGCTTAAAACCGTAATTTCCAAATGCTTTAAATCATGTTTCTATGTAAAAATTTCATTACAAACGATATTAATTTGAAGTCTTAAAATTAAAAAACAAACTTCAACTTTGATGAGATGCACGTAATAAGAAAATCGTAATTCTGCCTTGAATAAGAGAACAATATTTTGCTTTCTAAAATGACGTACTTTTGATATTCTAGAAAATAAAAAAGATATCTCTTGTATGAAAAATTTCATACAAACTTGTTGAAAACTAAAACACTTTCGAATTAAACATATCCTTTACATTACTATATGATGTTTTTTTGATAAGAATCTTTGAAATGCTCTTACCTTTTCTTGAAAAATAACGTCTACCGCCGACATTAACGTTATCCAATGTGCACCTTCGCTAATATCGGCAAACGTTATTTTTAAAAAAAAAAGCGCGCATGTTTCTTATTTGAAATAAGGGGGAAAAGGGATTGTATATCCTCGCGAATGTCCGAACGTTTCGGCTCGCGATTATTAGCATCTCAGATTTATTGTGTTTTAATGTCCGAACGTTTTGGCGCATAGTTTTTACATTTAAGAATAATTAAATTCATGAATCAAGAATATTATATTATTTGAAATAACCAACTTTAACCAAACCTAAAGCACTCTATACTATATTATGTTGTTACATAAATTATATGTATTAGCTAGATGGGTTTCTATTTCTAATTCTAAATGATCTTTTAACTTCAAGATAGAATACCTTCGTCAAAATTATCACGAGATTTTTTTAAAAGCATTCTAAAAGTTAAAATCTTTTGAAATTGGTAATTATAAATTTTCATATTTGACGAGTATTCCATATGTGTCCGATTAACTCCATAAAGAATCAGACAGATTGAAATATCAATTACCGATTTAGAAAGTCAGAATTGGCATTATTTTATCCAATACATAGAAACTCGGAGTTTTTCTTTTGGGCTTTACCCACTTAAAAAACTTAAAATTTGTGGATTTTTTTGGGTTTCAGTGGAATTTTATATAAAATCAATTTTTTTATCGCACGCACGCATGCACGCACGCACGCGCATATATATATATATTATATATAATATGTAATATTTAAAACTAATATAATTTTCTTTAAAGTTAGTCACGGCGGCCATGTTGGAACCGTGGCGTCAGAAACGAGAAATAATAACACGTTAATTTATGTTGCATACCATTTTTAAATAAAGACAATTACGATAAAACGAAATGACAAAATCGTTTTAAAACATTGGTAAAAATCGACGGAAACTGTCCTTTCCTTGACAGTCAGTAAAAGTAAACCTATATTCGGACAGAAACACACGATCCGACAGTTGTTGAAACAAATAAAATATACGCTTTTACAAATAAAATTCCAAAATAATTTTAGTTTCGATAATGACGACTTTGATAAGTATGAGACAAATCATATTTTCATGATTAAACAAATAATATTATAATGAAATGGCATGCAACATAAATTTTGTTGTCAAAACGTCACTTTTCCACGCCTATAAATTCGACCATTTATCGTGGTGCCGTACTGTAACACACATATAAGCACGAGCCCATGTCCATGTGTCCGATTGCGGCGCGCCGAGAGTGAATGAGACAGTGAGCTCTTTCTCACACTAATCGCTTGTTTCAAGCGACCAAAAATGCTTTCCCGGCAATTTCGGTCGATTGGCGACCATAGACATCAATGAGGGGCGGGGGGCATTCTAAATAAGTTTTAATAAATTGTAGTAATAGTGTACTCCATCCATTAATCCAGAATAATATAAATCATGTTAAAACGCAACAGTTTATGAAATTTAATTGTTTACGGTTTTTCATGAACGTTATAGGGCAAGTCAATAAGTTTTTAGAAAAACATAGTAAAATACATTTTTAGTAAAGTACATTTTTTTTGATCGATTCATTTTTATTTCTCAACATAGTCTCCTTTCAGCTCGATACACTTGATCCAACGATTCTCCAATGGATTTCACCGAGTGAAATCCATTGTTTTGACTGTTCCTTCGTCTCGGGTATGAAATAATGGATCCATGTTTCGTCCACAATAATGAATCGACGCAGAAATTCATCTGGATTATATTGAAACATCTTCAAACATTGTTTTGAAATCGTCACACGATCACGCTTATGGTCCACTGAGCAAACGCGGCACCCATCTTGCCGATAGCTTTTTCGTATCCAATTGTTCGTGCAAAATTGAAATCACTATGCCATGTGATATGCCTGTGGCCTCAACAAGCTCGTGCACTTTCATTCATCGATCAGTCAATATCGTGGAGTTTATCGATGATTTCTGGCGTAGCAGCCTCAATTGGACATCTCGAACGAGATGCATCACATGTGGATGTACGACTACGTTTAAATTCATTCACCTAATTGTACACAGTCGCAAACGTACTGGTGCAGATGTGCCATGAATATTATCCAACTCGGCTTTGATTTCTTTCAGCGTTAAACCTTTCATATGTAGATGTTGATCACTGCACGAAAGTCATTTTCATTTTTGCAAAAAATACAAAAGTTCGCTTTAATCGTCTACAGAAATGAAACCACGCGATGAATTCCGCTCAAAATTTGACAGTAATTAGCTGAAAGATGCTATTTGTTGAAAAGTAATCTGATATGACACTGCGAGTCCACATCCTCTGACAGATTCTCTAAGAACTTATTGACTTGCCCTTGTATAGTATATCCCTCCTTCACAAACTCGAGTAGCAAGAATAGTTGAGTAGAAGTAGAATTTTACCGGAAAAAAATTATAAAGCAGCATTTCTTTTCACGAAAATCTCGAAGAGCCAACAGAAAAGAAATGCGTATGTTTGAGACCCGAGATTTGTGAAGAAATTATGCGAAAAAAAAATGGAATAGTTGCAAAAAGCATATTTTTCGTTTATAAAACGAAAGATATTGTATGAAAAATGTAGGTATTCGAAATAGTTACAAAATGAGTGGAACATTAAAATCGATCTATTAGTTCACTAGAAAAAAAATTTAAAAAACACCGAAAGAGGCCTCTTTTCACTCGCTCTGTATTCATTGAGATTTAAACGCAAAGTTTTGAAATTCTCGTAAAATGTAGCCCTCGTAATGACGAACAAATCTAATCCTGAACAAGCCTGAAATGTGCATCAGTTTTTGTAAAAAACCATTTGTTTACTAAAACCTGTCTGCGAAAAACTAAATTTCTTCATCTTTGAGCAGTCGCTTAGCAATTTACAGGAGTGATTTTTTTTCTTCAAGAATTGCACTATCACGTACACTTATAACGCTTTCTCTTGGAATACACTGAGTGTAACCTCGCACTACTCCAGTTGCTCCTATGAGTGCTGCATCAGTGCTGCACTACACAAGTGTATCATGGTGTACATTATTTCATGCTATCGTGTTTAATTTTATTGCCGGTTAACTTCCATTTTCAAATGCTTAATGTCACACTGGCTCTACCCCATCTCTTTGAAATCGTGTAGCAAAATCTCATTTCGTGTATAAAATTTGCACTACACCATATATAGCCACGGAAATAAAAATACATTACACTGAAGTTTGTCTACTACCAGCCAAGGAAACACTGTCTAAGTGTTGCATTGATAGGCAATAGCGCAGCCAAGAGAAAACGCTATTAGTAACAAAATTTTTTTGCAGTTAAACTATTATAAAAGTGGGTATCTTTTTATATAAAAAAATGGATTAATTTTTTCCGTTAATATGCATCATATCAAACAGCCATGTGAAGCATTCGACAGCTGACATTTTTCTACGAAATTAAAAAAAAGATTATCCTTCAATTATTAGGAGCCGATTTTTTTCAAAAAATTATTGTGGCTTTAATTTTTAAGATTTAGAATTCCGTCTGTACCAATTTATCAAAGAAGAATTGAATTTGCTGTTAAAAAATTCTGAAATCCTTTGCTGCCGAAAAATTTTGTTTAAAACTATTGAAAAGTTGAGGAACACATGTGAGGCAGCGCGCCGTGGGGGAAGTTGGTGCGCGATCGAGTGGGGAAGATCTGCAAGTTGCGCGTCGCGCGTATTGGATTTCGTGCGTTAAAATTTAATAAATTTACATTTTCTCAGCATTAAAATGTGGAAACATGATTTTTATTTAATCTGGGGTAACTCGACGAGATATAAATAAATAACTTAACCAAATGTTTCGCAAAATAATTGTAATCATGAAATTTTTAGTTTTTCGTATCTTGAATTTTTATTTTTTCGTGTTTGAGATCGGTAATTCGAAAGGAAAGCAAGAATTCTTTCAGTCGATCGACATTAATTGTCATTGAACGCATGCACAAATTGAGCTCGTGATTTCATCTCAAACATGATTTTAATCCTCGTTAAAATCATCAAATTCGTCGTTCTTTGTTCCTTTTAAAAACAATTCGTTACACGCAAACAAGTTGTCGTTACCGGCAACGGACAATCGAAGGTTCTAGAACAATTCAATTCGCGCACGCGAGCGCCGCGCTCCGACGAATACGTCACGCGCTGTCACCAATCCCACGCACGGATTTTCTGTCGCGCATGACTGTTACGTTGAACGTCGCTAGAAAAGAATCCAAAGCGCCAATCAATTTTGTACACCTAATGCCACGTAATAATTACGATTGTGGCAAATTTTTATTGGATTTTTCCCAAAAGGGAAAGCTCAGGCCGAAAGCAATAAATGCTTCGATCTCGCCGTCCTCCTTCTTACTTCCAAAAAAGTTCTTAGAGTTCTTAGAGTCGTAATCTCGCTTCGTAAAATCGCCGTGCTAACCGTTTAGTGAAATCCCTATAAACCGAATCTTTCGAGAAGTGCCGAGAAAATCGCCGAGATTTTCCATTACCGCGATTCCAAAATATCATTTGGAAAAGGTGACTGCATTTAATATTCTGTTAATTTAATATTTAATTAATTATATTTTTTGACTTTGTAACTGAGCATATTAAAGAAAATTCTTTTGTTAAATTACAAAGAAACTGAGTTGATTTTACTGTCGTGCATCATA
>NW_011627350.1:77640-89677 GCF_000204515.1 Acromyrmex echinatior | reverse complement strand
GAGATCGGTAATTCGAAAGAAAAGCAAGAATTCTTTCAGTCGATCGACATTAATTGTCATTGAACGCATGCACAAATTGAGCTCGTGATTTCATCTCAAACATGATTTTAATCCTCGTTAAAATCATCAAATTCGTCGTTCTTTGTTCCTTTTAAAAACAATTCGTTACACGCAAACAAGTTGTCGTTACCGGCAACGGACAATCGAAGGTTCTAGAACAATTCAATTCGCGCACGCGAGCGCCGCGCTCCGACGAATACGTCACGCGCTGTCACCAATCCCACGCACGGATTTTCTGTCGCGCATGACTGTTACGTTGAACGTCGCTAGAAAAGAATCCAAAGCGCCAATCAATTTTTGTACACCTAATGCCACGTAATAATTACGATTGTGGCAAATTTTTATTGGATTTTTCCCAAAAGGGAAAGCTCAGGCCGAAAGCAATAAATGCTTCGATCTCGCCGTCCTCCTTCTTACTTCCCAAAAGTTCTTAGAGTTCTTAGAGTCATAATCTCGCTTCGTAAAATCGCCGTGCTAACCGTTTAGTGAAATCGCTATAAACCGAATCTTTCGAGAAGTGCCGAGAAAAATCGCCGAGATTTTCCATCACCGCGATTCCAAACTCAATTTGGAAAAGGTGACCGCATTTGATATTTTGTTAATCTAATTTTAATTAATTATATCTTTTGACTTTGTAACTGAATACATTAAAGAAATTCTTTTGTTAAATTAAAAGAAACGGAGTTGATTTTACTGTCGTGCATCATATCAACCTTGTGCCGTTCTCTCACTCGAACCTTTTTCCGCGCGGTGCGCTCTCGCACATTTCGGTTTATTAACAAATCACGTTTGAATATGGCGTGCATGTCTGATTAATAAATTTAAGTCATATTAGTTAAAGTTCTTTAATATGTTGTAAAAAGTGTCCAATTGAACAATTAAATGTACGGAATTATCAGTACAAAATTATTTTTGTGAATTTTGATTGTAAATGCAAATATATATAACATATGTAAACAAATAATTAATAAATAATTTGCCAAATGTAAACTGTTGCATTTTAATATGATTTATATTATTCTGAATGAAGAGGAGGGGTACATTATTAGTACCATTTATTAAAACTTATATGTTATTTAGAATGCCCCTCCTCCCCCCCCTCCCCGCGCCCCTTATTGATGCCTAGGGCCGCCGAACGGCCGAGATTGCCGAGAAAGCATTTTCGGTCACTTGAAACAAGTGACTAGTGTGAGAAGGAACTCGCTATCTCGTTCATTCTCGGCGCGCCGCAGGCGAGCACACGAACATGGGTTCGTGCTTAAGTATGTGGCTACCAGTTTCGCCAGTCCGCCGTCTGATTCTGTGCCGCCACCGTCAATGCAGAATTCTTGAATAGTCAGGAGCCTTAAAGGGATATATTATTTTAATGTATATTTATAAGTCTCCTTTCCGTGAAAATTTACTTGAAATTGAATCTAAATTACATATAAATATCTATAAAATATGTAACATATATTCACCACTTTTGGACTGATTTTTTCTACCCAAATACTTTTTATTATTTTATATATATGTAATATTATGTATGTAATTTTATATATGTAATGTCATTATTTCTTTCTTTATCTTTTACAGAAATATTTTTTTATATTTGAAAAATTCATCGTTATACAATAGTATTTTTATAATAAATTAGATAAATAAATGGTATATAAGAACCATCCGCGGATCTTGATGCGTAAAGTATATTATTGGGTATGGGAATAAGTTTCCGCCCATTGCAGACAGATATCGTTAGCATTGCTCGTGTGTCTGATAGAACGGCAAGACATGTTTTTGAAAGGTTTGTGTCCAAACTTTTGAGCCCAATAGTTGGCATTCGTTCGAAGCGTAACAAAGAGTAACTTTTTTTGCGTTGAAGATGTCGGAATTTATTCCAAAAAAGCATTTGCGGTAAGTTTTACTCTATTATTTTATTTTAAAGAAAAATGCTGCGGAAACGCATCGTTTGCTTGTAGAAATTTACGGTGAGCATGCTCCATCGAAAACTAGTTGTAAAGAATGGTTTCGGCGATTCAACAGTAGTGATTTTGACGTGCGTGACAAAGAACGCGAAGGTGCACCGAAAAAATTTGAAGATGCAGAATTGCAAGCATTACTCGAAGAAGATTCGTGTTTATCGTTCGATAAGTTGGCAAAAGAGTTAAATGTTGATAGATCCACTATTGGAAAACGTCTACACGCAATGGGAATGGTGCAAAAAGAAGGAAATTGGGTGCCATATAAATTGAAAGAGAGAGACATGGAAAGACGTTTGGTCATCTGCGAGATGCTTCGTCAATGACAACAAAGGAAGGTTTGAGCTGCTCAAACCGTCCGAAACCATCACTGGCGATCGTTATCGGCTACAACTGATACGTTTAAATCAAGCTTTGAAAGAAAAACGACCGGAATGGGACAATAGGCACAACAAGCTGATTCTGTTACATGACTAAGCCACCCGTTGCAAAACCGGTCAAGAAATACTTGGAAGGAGTAAAGTGGGAAATTCTGCCCCACCCGCTGTATTCACCGGACATTGCCCCTTCAGATTTCCATTTGTTCCGATCCATGCAGTCGGCCCTTTCTGGAGAATGATTCAATTCTTATGAAGGTATCAAAAAATGGCTTGATGAATGGATCGCTTAAAAAGAACCAGATTTTTTCATTCGAGGAATTCGTTTATTACCGGAAAGGTGGGAGAAAGTTGTCGCTTTCGAAGGAGCATACTTTGAATAAATTCATTTCTTATATAGATTTGTTTAAATAAACACATCTTTTTTATTTAAAAAGGGCGGAAACTTATTCCCATACCCAATATATTTCAATCGTTGATTATAAAAAATTAATAATATTCTATATGTTTTGACTACATGATTAAGCTCTCTTCAGGAACAAAACTTCTTACAAAATTATTGTTATAATATTTTTATAAAATTCTTTTATAATTAATTTTATCTGATTGTGTAATTAAATAATGCTAAATACAACATAAACTAAATATTACGTGAAAAAAATATAAAATAATACTTTATCAAAAAAAAGCCCAAAAAATCCTAATAAAACCTAATAAAACCTCCATAAAACCCAGTAGGAATTTTGTTTAAAACCCCAGGTTTTTTCCAACCCTGTCGAAAGTGGAGATTTCAAGCTCTCAAATGCTTTTTTATTTATCTGCTGATTTTTCACTTTATGGAGTTTTGCGCATTTTTGAATGTGTTCGAAAGTGTTCCCTATTTTTTTTTGAGTAGTGTACTTACACGCACACGCACATGCACGCGCACGCACACACGCGCGCGCGCGCGCACACACACACACGCACGCACGCACGCACACACACACACGCACACGCACACACACGCACGCACGCACGCACGCACACACACACACACACATACACACACACACCTTACTCTTAAAAAGTTGTTCATACTGAATTGTTTAAGTGAAAAATTTCATAATAATTCCTTAATCTTATTTCGAAAATGTTAGATTCATAAATGCTGCATTGCTCTTGCAGTATTGTCAAAAAAAAGTTATCATATTATTAAAGTAAAAATAATTTAACTTTATTCTAAAATTAAATATTCGTATACATATGTGAATATAATATTAATAAACGATTAAAGTTGATTTAATTCGGTTATGCAATGAGATGTCTACGCAATTAGGAAAAAAATTATAATCTGAAATTCTTTAATGTAAGTATGGTGCGTACAGTTTGAGTCGATAATTCAATGTTATTCAGACATTAGATTTGTGAGAGAAAGATTTGTTTATAAATGGAAATGTTGTAAATCAAGATAAAACTCGAGCAAAATAATCATCTCTACATGTTATTTGCAGGAAAATTCTGAAAATGAAAAGACTATTCTCATCAAAACAATCTCATCAAATTTTCCACAAAAAAATTATTATATATTATTATATATAATTATATGATTGTATAATATATACTGTATAATTTACATTATGTAATTGTATAATTGCATAACCATATAATATATAATTTTATTACGTATTATACGTTAGTTTAGTGTCATCTTACATTAATTTTTAACGCATTGAAAATGTTAATGAATTTATTAAACAAAAGTATGTCCATTTGGCCTCCTTTTTTATATTTACTATTTTGCAGTATTCAATTATTTTAGGTATTTTTCGCGTCACACAAAATATTATATATTTCTTGATTTTACTTTGTATACTTCGATTCTATATCATTTTGACAGTTGTCATAACTGCTTATTACACGCATCCATGGATAGTGAATCGCACTCCGAAAAATTTTGAGTATTCCGAAAATCATCAAAAAAAAAGTGTAACAAACTCTGTGTCCACGAACAATCTGGATTGGATAATTCTAGTATTCAAAAAATTTCTATTAAGTTGAGGTTATAAAACTTTTGATTCTCTTTTGATACCTTAAAATTTTAGACATGTCTCAAAGTTGTTCATCTGGGGCCCAAATTCTTCTATAAAACTGGACATACAGTCCTATTATGAAATAGGCGCCTTATAAGAAATAGTAGAGTGCTAAACTAAAATAAACGCTATCTATTTCAACCATGAATTTATTGCTCTTGAATTGAAAACTATTTAGTGAGAAATTCATTATTAGATCATGTCTGTAGTCATTGTAAAAAAGATTTTAGAATTTGGATGTCTTCAAGTTTCATTAAGATGAGTCTTTAAATCTTATTTATTATTTAATAAAAAAAGTAAATATTTGGCAATAAATTCTTCATGTAGTAATAGAGGAAAATCATACTAATAGAAAAATATGGAATATGTTGAATTGCTTAATTACAGAAATTAGATTTGATAATCGTAAAATCGTAAAGCGTGGATATTTCTAATATGAAATAACTTATCCTCATTGTGAAAATTGTTGCTAAAATATAAAAGTTATTATAATAATAAAAAGGACAACCCGAATAAAGTGCTTATTTCTGCGATGCTTGATTCCAACTATCTGAAGACGAGTTATAATCCATCCCATTCTCATTTTTCGCGCATGTTGTGTTTGTTGGCTGTGTTTGTTTACATTTCAGAAATATTAAAAATTAATTTTTAATTGCAATACTGATGTACTTTGCGTTTTATTATCGATTTCTTAGGGCATATCGTATTAGGAGCACAATTATTTGACTTTGCGATTTGCTTACTTTTTTTAATTTAAAAAAAATTTAATTAAATCTTACATAACATTTTCTGAAAACTTATTAAATTCCTTTTAAAATGATCTATTATTTTTTGAAATTCTGCTCAAAGATTTCTAGCATTTACCCAAAATATACTCAATATCTCATAATAGGGACCTTTCTTCTACTTCTTTGTGTTTTTAAAGCGGAAAATTTTTGTTTATAAAGTAGAGAATTTGTGTGATTAAAGCAGAAAATATTTATTTTTTGGAATTAAATAATGTCAGACAAATGATCACAATACATGTTTGTGTAGTATTTTTGGCTATAAAGCCCCAGGCACAATGCAAGGAAATGGTGATAACGATAGAAATTACACGATTTCAACACCTATCAGAAATATATCCGGTGTATCCGATTTGTGATAGGTTGAAATCATGTTATTTCTATCGCTATCGTTATTCTCTTACATCGTGTCTAGAGCTTCATAGATTTCCTAACCTGAATAGTAGTCAACTTTAATGATATTTTGATACACAGAACAGAGCAACGCTTTCCTCTGTCAGATTTGTGTATTTTGTGCAAAAACGCGTCAAATCAGTCAAATGAGCATAATTTCATTAAAATCAATGAGAATTCTTGAGTAGTACAACCGCTTAAAGCCTGAATGAGGCCAATATTACATGCGTCTGTTTTTGTTGTACAACAAATTTTAAAAGCCTGTTGATTGGCTATGAGGTAGAGAGATCCGAGGACCTCTGTATTCTGTACAAATTTATCGTAAGACAAAAACGCACAAATCAAACGACATCCTAATGAGTATTGACCTTGCATGCATCAATTTTTTGTCATTCGTACATGCATCTATTTTTTGTCGAATTTAAGCGTGTTAATTGACTGCAAGACAGAGATCTCGGATTTCTTTGTTATTGCCAAAACAAGCTTGAAAAATTTGTCGTATGATAAAAAACGGATACATGTAATATTGGCTTGATAAAACTAAACGCAGTCATGGCTAAATTCAACCTAAGTATATGTGATATCAAAAGATAGCATATAAAATTTGACTTAAAACATCATCTATTGATTCCCTGAAAATTTTAATGATCTTGAACTTTTGTAATATACTCAACGAAAATTCGGAACTGCTTCCAAGGACAGAGAATTATAAGAGAAAATACAAGATTATCACTAAAATGCGAGATTATCAGACGTAACAGTTACCTCTTTTTCGTGCCTCGTAGACAAACAGAAACAAGAAATGGATATGACTTGTGAACAAAAATTGAGGAGCGATGATACAACTGACTATGAACACTCAAGCTAGCAATTCGTGGTAAACAGATGTTCTAAGGACGTAGAAGGTCACCACTCCCTAGCAATGATGTACTTCTTGTTGGTAATGACTCCCGCAGACATGCGCCCGCGATTAGACCAGTATCGAATGTAGCGATGTGATGAAAGGAGGGGAGTGGATGTTCCCTGCCCCCGCCCAGGAGTAACGATCGGTCCGCGCACTCCTTCACGTGGAAGGGCGTCGAAGGGAAAGGAACGAATCAGATTGAGACGTTCATAACATGTTAATGTAGCCCTTTAGGCCATTCTTTGTTGAGTTTAGACTCGAATATCAGGTATCACTCCATCCTTGTTGTTTATCGTACATTAAGGCCATTCAATTGTAGCGTAGCGTCATGTGACTTTAAAATTGAAGCATTGGATTGGCTGAAGCAACAAGCTTGTGACTCACGTCTACGATCAATGTAGAATGGCCTTAAGAACCAATCAACAGTCGAGCATTCCCCTGTCGTTCGATTGTAACAGGGGAATGCTCGACTGTAGTTGGTTGGTTCTTACATTCTGATTCGAATTAAACCCTCGGTGGAAATTAGACCATATACATGATATATGTATTTAGGTTACGTTCCAAAATTTCTTCTCCAAGAAAGATATTAGTTATATGCTATAGTATATGTTATGTGTACTATATATTTTAAATAAAATTTTCCGCGGAGAGGAAGTTTTGAAACCCAGTTAATCATTGTGATGTATATTGTACCAATTCAGAACATCATTCTTTAAATACATTGTTGAAATTAAAATAATTTAATGAAAAGTTAGATACTAATTAGTACATGTATTAAATGCGCGATATAAACTAGGTCATCGTGCATTTGATACACGTACCAACTAGTAACTTTCTATTAAATTATTTTAATTTCAGAAATTTATTTAAAAATGATGTATTAAATTGCTACAATATACATCATAATGATCAATTAAATATTGAGTCATCTAAAAAGTATCCGCGGTTTTTTGTCACTAGATGTGTTGATGGTCAACACCATCTAATGACAAAAAACCGCGAATACTTTTTAGATGACCCAATATGTTTCAATATCGCTAAAATTAAGATCATTCAATAAAAAGTTACTAATTAGTATCCGTATCAGTGTGCGAGTGCTATTTCATTTGTGCGTTTTTGTCGTATGACAAACGTGTACAAAACAATCAATAGGCTTGAAAAATTTATCAACGACAAAATGCACAAATGAATTATCATCCTATGATGTAAACTAGGCCATACCAGCAAATGAGAATGGATTGAAATGAATTGAAATGGATACAAATTTTCAAAAATATTGATTCATGAGTATTAAAATGTTTTTCAATCCTGAATGCATTTTTATTTATTTATGGGAATTGCATGGAGCATACCTCTATGCCTTTCAATCTAAAAATAATATTAGCTTTTTTGTGCATTGTGAATACTGTTCAATTCAAAATTTTGAATAGGAAATGTAGTTTTTCAATTAAATTCAGTTGAATCTAATTGAATCCAATTGAATCTAATTAAATCCAAAAAAAGTATTCGCTATTTAAAATACGCATTCGGATAGAAAAAAATTTCAATCCATTTTAATCCATTCTCATTTGCTGGATATTCAACGACAAATGAATCACGTGATTTCATATGCTAACTTCGGCTGTGTTCCAAAATTGTTTGTCAGCGCTGGCAGCACTGTCAACATCGTTCCAAAAATCATCGTAGCACATTGTGGCAGTGCGAGAAAGACCATTGACAAGTAGCAGGCAAATTGAATATTTCTGATATATTGGGTCATCTAAAAAGTATCCGCGGTACTTTGTCACTAGATATATGACCATCAACACACATCTAGTGACAAAAAACCGCGGATACTTTTTAGATGATTTATGTCTATATAATTTGGAAATCGTTTGGAAAAATTTGAAAGACATTTAAACATTTGGATAATAGTATTTTTCTTGTCATTAACAAATTTATTATACGTCAAGTTAGCAGACAGCAATTTTATTTAATGTGTTTTATGAATGGAATTAATTAGAAATTATTCGGGGAAGACGTCTTCATTATTATTTTGAATACTGCACTGCCAGTGCCCATGCTGATAATCTACAGCACACGTAATGTACAAGTATAGTTTTAGCGCTGGTAGTAAATATTGGAACTTTTTAATATTTTCATTTAGGAAATGTCACTAGTTGATAATTCAATAGATTTATACAATACATTACGAAAACGAATTAGCCTGGATGTAGTAGGTGTACAATAAATGGTGTGCCTAAAATCGTCAAAAATTAACCAATTAGCCTGGATCTAATTATGCGTAGTAAGAAATTATGTGTAAGAAATCAACGTAATCATAAACTTAATTATATTCGATTAATTTTCTTCATATTCAACTATGATGATCAATTCCATATGGCTTAAGACTTTCTACATTTATTGTACTATCCGAATGAAGTTTGCGAACACAGTTTAACATTAGAGTATTCAGATTTCGGAGTAAACTTTGAAATAAAAATATAAAATGAAGAAGAAAATTTGATAGTATTATATACGTATTATTTTTTTAATTTGTAAATATTTTTATTATTTAAATACAATTTAAAAAAACAAATTTTTATATTTATTCTTTATTTTTGCTATTTTTCAGTAGACAGATAAACGATTTTATATACACTCATCGACTAAGGTTGCAACACTTTTTTTTAAATGAGTTTCGGAATACTTCTTACTTATAAGTTCATAGATAAAGACCAATCACTCGGTGAGTAAGCTGCATTCCGAAAATCATAGAAAAAAATCTGTTGCAACCTAAAAGTGTGCAAATTAATTCAAATTCGAATTAAATCGAATCATAGTGAATTCGATTCGATTCGATTCGTTTTCGGTTCTGAAAAATTCGAAACCGATAAGTTCGAAATTTCGAATCAGTGCACGGAGTAATAAGAAGGAGATCAAACTCAAGATTTGAAAGTGGGCTCGAAATACGATGTAGGAAAACCCATGGAAAATCCGGCAGATGTAATTTTAGTGCTATCGCTCCTTACAGGAAAAGTTAGAAGTATTAACTGTCATATGGTCACAGGTTACACGTACGTATGTGTAGTAGTATGTATGTAGTGATACATACGTGTGATTTGTGATCACGTGACAGTCAATACTTCCAACTTTTCCCACAAGACGTGATGATACTAAAATCACATCTGCTGTAGAGAGCTTATAATCAGAGTGGCGCCATACGAGAGATGACGCCATGTTTTAGCGAAATTCTGCGAGAGAGAAAGAGATATACGATCTCAGTCTATCCAACAAACTGTCAGTTTTAGGATTAGGTGCAACAGCATTGAACGACATAGATACGTAAAGGTATATTGATAAAAATAAAGTTATCGAAATTATTTTAGAAATATGGTTGAATGTACAATACGTTTTGCAACAATTCATTAAAAAAAGGATATGTTATGAAAATAATTCCGAAAGACACAGAACGCCGAATGAATTGATTAAAGAGTATAAATGGCAAGTATAAAAATTGGACATCGTCAAAAAATTCATCTGTATGTGAGGTAATTTATTCTTTATAAATAATGTATTTAAAATATTAAAATAAAAATATAACATAAAATATACACTGATTAATTATAATATCTGAAGACACGGTAGTGCTTGGCATTAAGTATATGTATAGTTATCACATTACAACCAACCCTGTACATATATTTTTCTGAATTTTTGATTTCTTTTATATTATTACAGATGCATTTTGCTCTTAAAATGTGGGAACAGAGAATGAATAATAAACTAGCGCATCTAATAGCGCAAATAATGTGCAATAAATAACGTTTTGTATAAAGTAATGTGCAATATTACAAAATATACATTATTGCAATAGTACAAAATAAATGAAATTTTATAATAAATAATATATGTAAAAGTTTTATTATTTTATATACAATTATATTGGGTCATCTAAAAAGTATCCGCGGTACTTTGTCACTAGATATATGACCATCAACACACATCTAGTGACAAAAAACCGTAGATACTTTTTGGATGACCCAATATATATTATTATTTTATATACGATATTTATTTATTATCATTTTTTAATTTGTCACAATTTTGAAGTATTTTTTAACATGAATTCAAAATTTAGAAAATAATGTGTTTAAAAAACTGGAGGGAATGGCTAAAACATGGCGGACCAATCACAAGTGATACCCATATGGCGTCACTCTGATTGTAGGCTCTCTACAAAGACATAAGGTACGATTAACGCGATGCTACAAACGCTTTGAAGCGTTTTTTAATTAGTTTGCAAAATTCTTTCTTTTAATAAATCCATCAAACGCTTCAAAGCATTTGTAGCGAAACTTTGATCACAGCCATAGAGAATGAATTGCGCGAACCGTGTGTAAAAATGGTCGATAAAAGTAAGAGAGAGGGGCCGTGGAAGACGGCCATTTCTATCTCTTTCCATTCAATGATGTTAAGCTGGAAACACAATAAAAAGCACAGGCAATAGGAACAGGGAATAAAAGATTTCAACTTATCAGAAACATAGAATAATAGAATGGATGCTTTCTGATAGGTTGAAATCTTTTATTTCCTGTTCCTACTGCCTGTGCTTTTCATTGTATTTCTAATTAAGGGAATTCTGGAGTGTCCTGTTTTATCATTAATTATTAAAGACTCTTTTCTCTTAATTGTGTTTATGGATTGAAAAATCCTTCTCCACAATTAAAATATCGACAACAACGCAATTCGCCAGCTACATTTGAATACGAAAAACAAAAGAAAATTGAAGACTTACTGTTTTGTTAGCGGCTTCTGTAGTCAACACATCACAATATGTGCTGCATATAAGAGTTCCAGATCTTGTACGTTCATAAAAAGTAGCTGACGAATTGCGGAAAACCTAAACGAACAATGCTATGCTTTTAGAAACGCAGTAGGAGTTTTAGTATAAGAGAAAAGAGTATCCGAAAATTTCATTTGTATATTACGAGTGAAATTGACGTGAAGCCATGAAACTAAGCAGTATTTTAGTTCCACGATATTCCGACAAGCGGCGCTGTCGGAAAAGTGCGTCGCTGAACCATAGAAATGATCTGAATTATCGACTTACTCAGGCCCATATCAATAAACGTGCCCTGATCAAAGTTTTTTCTTTTGAGAAGAAAAATATTATAATAAAATAAATATGATATTAGTTATTTCAATTTTGTTGAAATAATTTCTTCCTAAACAAGAAACATACCATATTATTTACATATGAATACAAATGAAGATAATTATTTTAATTACACTGTTCTGTCCTTTACATACGTTTTATTTAGTAAATTATTGATGCATATATAACATATGTATATATATATATATATATATGTATGTGTATGTATGTATATATATATATATGTATGTGTATGTATATATATATATATATACTACATGGGCTGAAAAGCCCCGGGATTTTTAATGAAAACAAGCGTTTTTTGTGCAAGGTTATATTTATTCCTCAACATAG
>NW_011627350.1:53792-69473 GCF_000204515.1 Acromyrmex echinatior | reverse complement strand
TCAAACGCAGAGGGTCAGACCTAACATCTTAAAAAAATAATCAAATTACGAATTCTCTGATAAATCTTCATTTTATGTGTACGTATATACGCATTTTATATATATATATATATATATAAGTGTTGGAATTAATTCGTAGCGTTTTACAAGTGATGGGAAGTACTTTCATTAATGTATTTTTTAATGCTCATGTGAAATAAATAACATTCTTTCATTAAAAAACGCTACGAATTAATTCCAACACTTATATATATATATATATATATAACATGTGTATATATATACACATGTTATATATATATATATATAAGTGTTGGAATTAATTCGTAGCGTTTTTTAATGAAAGAATGTTATTTATTTCACATGAGCATTAAAAAATACATTAATGAAAGTACTTCCCATCACTTGTAAAACGCTACGAATTAATTCCAACACTTATATATATATATATATAAGTGTTGGAATTAATTCGTAGCGTTTTACAAGTGATGGGAAGTACTTTCATTAATGTATTTTTTAATGCTCATGTGAAATAAATAACATTCTTTCATTAAAAAACGCTACGAATTAATTCCAACACTTATATATATATATATATAACATGTGTATATATATACACATGTTATATATATATATATATATATATATATAAGTGTTGGAATTAATTCGTAGCGTTTTACAAGTGATGGGAAGTACTTTCATTAATGTATTTTTTAATGCTCATGTGAAATAAATAACATTCTTTCATTAAAAAACGCTACGAATTAATTCCAACACTTATATATATATATATATAACATGTGTATATATATACACATGTTATATATATATATATATATAAGTGTTGGAATTAATTCGTAGCGTTTTTTAATGAAAGAATGTTATTTATTTCACATGAGCATTAAAAAATACATTAATGAAAGTACTTCCCATCACTTGTAAAACGCTACGAATTAATTCCAACACTTATATATATATATATATAACATGTGTATATATATACACATGTTATATATATATATATATAACATGTGTATATATATACACATGTTATATATATATATATATATATAACATGTGTATATATATACACATGTTATATATATATATATATATAAGTGTTGGAATTAATTCGTAGCGTTTTTTAATGAAAGAATGTTATTTATTTCACATGAGCATTAAAAAATACATTAATGAAAGTACTTCCCATCACTTGTAAAACGCTACGAATTAATTCCAACACTTATATATATATATATATAAGTGTTGGAATTAATTCGTAGCGTTTTACAAGTGATGGGAAGTACTTTCATTAATGTATTTTTTAATGCTCATGTGAAATAAATAACATTCTTTCATTAAAAAACGCTACGAATTAATTCCAACACTTATATATATATATATATAAGTGTTGGAATTAATTCGTAGCGTTTTACAAGTGATGGGAAGTACTTTCATTAATGTATTTTTTAATGCTCATGTGAAATAAATAACATTCTTTCATTAAAAAACGCTACGAATTAATTCCAACACCTAATATAATATGACAATATAATATAAATAAAATAAAAAATAAAATAAATAAATTACGATTTATTAAAATAAATAAAATAATAAGAATAAACAAAATAAATAAAAATTAAAAAATTAAAAAAATAAAATAAAAGAATATTAATACAGTAAAATAAAATATAATCTAATATAAAAATATAATATAACTTTTATATTTATTAAAAATGCATTTATTTTGTATAAAAACGCTTTTCAAATAATCAAGGTAACACAAAATACCCGAAACAAAATGAGGCACATGTTCGATCCGTTCGAGTGATCTTACGGAGGTTAGGTGACATGCTCACTTGTCCTAAATCTGTTCGTGTCACTGAACATTTGAGCAGCACAAACTATCTAACTGAATGCAGCTCCAACTATCTCATTTGTGATCCAAGTGCTCTCTGGGTTAATTTGGAGCATGCGATGCGAACAAACCTTGAAGTATATTGAAGCATGCGACGCGAACAAACCTATAGAGTGCGTTCCGATATTCACTGCCAGTACTAGAAATTATATAGTATACGTCCCGTGTACTATAGATTTTCAGCACTGGTAGTGAATATCGGAATGCACCCATACTCACTCTAGGAGCATCCAGCGTAACCAATCAGAAGCAATCCGCTATTGTGGTTTGTCACGTCAGCGGTACTTATAAAACTTGTCCAGGAATGTCCCTGGCCAAATTACAAATTTTTCTTTACTTCAATAACCGACGGGGCACTAGAACTGCAGGGACCGCCCCTGACATCTTCTCCCCACCTCACGCGCCCTACCAGCATGGAGGGGCACCTTTTTCCTGAAAGCGTTCGGGTTCTAAAAACGGGACTTGCTCTCGCGAGCAGCGAGTTTTTGAGGAGTAGTTCAAAACTTCCCGGGGTCGGGTCTGATCGAAGAGAAACGGTCTCTTCCAGAGTATCGCGATTTCTAGTTAAATTCCTAAATTCTACTCGCGTGAGCAATCCAATCTAATCATAGGTACATCTTATTTAATCTTCCTAGTTAACCGCGTCTAATTATTATAAATAGTTATAACATAAGTCTGGATATGTGTGTAGCAACTGCAGAAGTTATAAAATACACTAATTACTTTTGAGCAATTATAAGTACGTATATATATTAATATTTGACGAAACCTCTCCTTTTACAATAAACGCCGCCGCGAGTATACGTTTATCGTTTAACTTGGAGATCGTGTGTGTGAACGAGCGGAATCAGCGCCGGCCAATCATCGAGCACCTACAAGGAGCCTGACCAACCAGAGTCCAGACTGAGCCGCGCGTCCCGCACCACGGACCGAACCACCAGCAAGATTCATGAAGGTATTACCATAGGTTTCTTCTTAATCGAAAGGACGCGCAACTCTCGATTTGTTACCCGCCATTGGTCCCCGGTTTGTCTAGGTATCAATTACCAACGGTTGGACCTTGGGAAGTAACAGGTTTCGCGTTTTACTGATTATTGATTGGTTACGCGGTTACGCAGCAAATATGCTTCATGGGACTCCATCCTTAGGTATATTCACACAAACTTGCATAGCCTTATATATCCTTAGAGGGTGCATGCCAATGAATTGCGCCGCATATCGCTGTAGCAATAACACTATTATTATTACTATAGTGATATGCGGCGCAATTCGTTGACATGGTGATGATGGATGTAAATTTTGTATGATATGCAGCATTCAATGCAAAGTATGAAATAATAAATAAAATTCACAAAACATTAAAGGATGAATTTAACTAACTTCATTTCACAGTAGTCGACAGGAGTCGATGTTAAATATATTGATATGAAATATATTGATAGTAAATTCAATATGGCAGCTACTACGAATTAGGGGCTCCGCATAATAAAAGGAACAGGGAACAGAGAACAGAGAAAGAAAAATTTCAATCTATCAGAAACTGTGTATTTCACAATACATGATTTCTAGTGCAGAGCCCCTTACGCTATTCCGCTGCTTGAGTAGGCACTCTATGGGTTCTATGGGTTCCGTCATCTTGACGGAAAAGCGGAAGCCGATCGGAACTCACTGTAGTAGTAGGCGGTACATTTTGCTTGCTGTTTCTGTTTTGCCGCGAGTTCTGATTGGCTTTCGCTTTTCGGCTTTTCCGTCAAGGTGTGGACCCGGCCTAAGACTCTACATTCTTTAGTCTGTTTTCTGTTTCTGCATTAGACTACACTAGAAGTCGCTTTCGACAAATATCAAATATTAGATAGTGTTGATCAACACCATCTAGTGACAAAAAACCGCGGATACTTTTTAGATGACCCAATATATACCTATTTCACTTTAAGTTCCAAAAGTGTACATTGGTTCAGCCACAGAAAACAGACCTCTTCTAGATCTAAAAGTATAATCCAATCAGTGCGAAGAAAACTTCCAATAGCAAAATAAACGTTTTGCTGAACGCAGCTATCATAAAAATATTCGATTGAAGAGCTTGTGACCGAACTTATATGATAACTGACGAAGATTTCTTATTGTCATGAATTACTGTTCATCATTTTACGCAATACTTTCTTTACGGTATGAAAATTGTGCTTTATAAACATATATATATATTTTAATATTTTAATAAAAATTCACATATGTTATTTAATTATATAAAGATCTTTTAGCACCAATATAGAGGTTAGATTCCAAATTAGAATATTTTTGAAATTTTTTCTTTTAATTTTGTAATTTTATGTTTTTAATATTATAATTTTCTCGAAATATTTATTTTTTAGAGAGTATTATATTATTTATATCGGATAAAATTTTGAATATGATTTGATTATTGAAATTTATGAAATTGTTTATTTTTGTGCATTGTTTTCTGAAAGAAAATTTATATTATTTATCAGTTTATCAAATTGTTATACATTTAGATTTTTTATTTTAAATAGAAATGTAATTTAAATTGAATTTTATTTATAATAACGTAATAAAATTTTTAATTTAGATAAGATATAGTACTGTTCAAAAGTTACTGTTAAGTTTTTTGATTTTTAAGCTGAAATGAATTTGCATACAAATTTGTACAGTAGACACCTAGTGGCAGCTGCACATTGTATATAAAGTATAATGAGATTTAACAATATGCATCATGATTCTTTATTTTTTTATTAATTTTTCCAAAATAATATTTTTGTACTTATTTTGCTTTTCATGTCACAACCATAGATTTATCATCATGATCTAACTTTAGTTAGATTTAATGTGTTACATTATGGCAAAGATCTATGGTGCTGAAGAACGTACAATAGAAAGCCTTCATAAATATTTTCTAAAATAAGGATGGATGTACAAGAAGTTTTCCTAGCAATTTGGCACTTCCAATTTGACAGTAACTAAGTTTCTTAAGCGTTGGAAGATCTAGACAAGCTATGTTGAGAAGAAAATAGGCCAACCACACTACGAGTACTTTTCTTGTCATTCATAACATCTTTCGTATATCTAGCAGCGATTTACATCTCACGACCTTGGATATTGCTAAGAAAATATCGACTTCTGAACAGTCTAATTCATCTGTACAGATCATATGCTGTCGCCTGAAAGACTATGTGAACGATGGCCAATGAAGAAATCACTCGTTTCTATAAAGAATTGGAAGATTTGAGTGAAGTATATCAAAGCATACCTCAACTGGACACTCTAGCAAAATCTGATGGAGCAAACAAAAGTAAATTTATGTTGTTTAATAATGATGGTATAACATGGATTTGTTGCTGGATAGCTTTGCTTCTAATGCTTAAGAAACTTGATCACTGTTGATTTAGAGATAAATTGTTAGGCAACCTTGTTTATCCATTCATGTTTATGGTCCTTTACGATAGCTGTCTGTTGTTCATATCTTGAGGACCACAGGTCTTTTCCATAATGTAAAACACTAAATCTAAAAACACTAAAATTAAGTTAGGATAAAAACAATGGCTGCAATAAAAAAGCAAAGAAAGTTCAAAAGTGTAATTTTGATAAAATTAAAAAATAATGGTGTATATTGTCAAATCTCATTATACTTTATGTACAAGGTATACCTAGTATCTACTGTAAAAATTAGAGCGCATTCGATTTGCTTTGATAGAAGTTATAAATCAAAAACCTAAAAGTGATATACTTTTGACAGTATTGTAAATTGGATGACGGATGAATTTTATCATCTGTTATCCAAATTACAATATTTTATACTTCTGAAAAAATATTAATAATGCGAATAAGTTAAATTTATATATATATATAAATTCAACTTACTCGCATTATTAATATTTTTTCAGAAGTGGGTAGAAGAGAGAGATCAAAAAATAGTTTATATGTAAAGAATATTAATTTTGGAGATTAATGGAATAATGTGATTGTGAATTATTTTTTTGATATAAATTATATTAGGTGTTGGAATTAATTCGTAGCGTTTTTTAATGAAAGAATGTTATTTATTTCACATGATATATATACTAAAATAAAATCTTATGCTAATGACAATATTATAAATTGTTTAGGCAATTTTGGATATAACAAGATATTGAAATAATTATATCATAGATTTATTCTATGGATACATCAATGACCAAAGATAAAAAGGTTGTCTTTAAATCTGTAATATTTATAAATCTTATATATGTTGCTTGCTTTACACACACGCACGCGTGTGCACATGCACATGCATGCACGCGATCGCGCACACATATATATAGAGTGTCCGGTAAGTTTTGACAAAGCGTTTGTGTGTAGATAGAACGGACTAAACTGAGTCGTAAAGTCTTTTACTATTTCGCGATGGTTAACGAGATATTAATTTATAAAAATAACTGGTTTGTTCGGCCTATTGCCAAATATAAGCGCGCGGCGAAATAAGACCATTCAGAGAAATGCACGTTCTTTGTCACTAGATATGTTGTTTACAAGCGACGATTGGCATTAACGTGCCTAGCGACGGCAAATGCGCGCCTCATTAGGCGGTCTAATCTCGCCGCCCCCTTGCATTAACGGTAGACCGGGCAAATTTGGCTATTTTTATAACTTAATATCTCGTTAATCATTTCGAAAATTGCAAGATGGTAGGACTTTTCAACTTAGTTTACTCCGCTTTATCTACACAAAAGCGCTTTGCCAAAAATTGACAAAGTCAAAAATGACTCTCAAACGACTGAACGTCCAAAATGGCTACAATTTTCACAGATATCTTGCAAAACATGTATGATTGTAGTACTAAAATGGATTTCGATGAATAATGTCATCTTCATGTTGAGGCTCAAAACTTTTCAAACGATTCTTATATATAATATATACAGGGTGTCTCATTTTAATTTCCTCAGGCCAATATTTCGAAAAATATGGAAGATATAGAAAAATGTTTCAGACAATAGTTACATAGGTTTAGAGAGATACATATTTTGATCATGTTTTTTTTTCTTAGTGATGGCATCAAAAAGATATGAAGGTCATTTCCACTTTTTTTAAATGGAATTGTATAATTTTTTTTACACAGAGATTCCTTTAATTATTTTGCATATAAAAGTATTAAAGTAGTGATATAAAAAAACTAATAATTTATGAGATATTTTATAGCATATATTGACATAAAAATATTAAATAACTTGTAAACTATTAACTTGTAAACTATTTTTATAATCATACCTTAATACTTTTATGAACAGAATGATAAAATGGATCAATTGGTAGAGAGAAAATATATAGTATTGCTTATTTAAAAAATTATCCATTTTGCTCTCATATTTTTTTAAAGTATTATAATTATGTGTTTTCTTCACACCAATTGATTCTTATTATTCTGTTCATAAAAATATTAAGGTACGATTATAAAAAAATTAATAGTTTATAAGTTATTTGATATTTTATGTCAATATTTTGTTCCGAAATAAGATATAGCACTGTATTCATAGTTCCTTCTCGATTTTAGGATTCTTAACGACTTTAGGCTGCCTCAGCTGCTTCAGCTAAGTACGCCTTGAGCTGAAGTTAAGGATTGATAGGTGTGTAATTTCACAGTGTTGACTTGAGTAATCCTTACTGAAGTATTAAAAAATTGGTGATTTTTCTTGTGCTACTAATGGCAATACTGACGAATTGTTAAGATTTTACGCATTATTATTAAACATGTCAAATTACAGCAACTTGTTTTTTTGTATTATCATATATTTGCAAAATTTTCGCGTTTTTTGCTGGCAAAGGATTTTGATATTAATGCATTTGCTTAATTTTCATGTTTTTCATGGACAAAAGATAAAATGTGACATGGAAAGGCAGATGTTTCAGAAACAGAAAAACTGTTTATTGTTCATCAAGTAACTAAAAATAAAGAAATTTTGGAAAATAAATTTCTTCTTTGCGGAAAATTAACATATTCACCTAAGTGTTTGACAAACAATATAGACATTCTTCTAATTATATGTGAAACAGAAGATTGGTTATATTTCCTTGAATCGCCATGATCTAAAAAATAATGCCTTATATTACTTTATTTTATAATATACTTAAATTTTATAGTATAACTTATAAAAAATCAATTTACAGATATCAAATGGCATAATTTTATCTGAAAGCTGTTCGTGGCATAAAACCTTAACGCAATTAATAATTGCATCATAGGAGAAATTGGAAGTCATCGCCTGGTTGGCTTTTCCAAGTTTTGCGTTATCATCGGCAGCAAAATATCTCGTTACTTTCTTAAAGCGAATTCTTCTAAATTTTTTATCTAAATTCTTCTAAATTATTTATCTTAATAATATTCCAGCGGATTTTCTGCATCGTGAATATATAACATTTTTGTAATCGGATTATAAAATTGTCAATTTTTATATTTGCGATCTCATAAAAGTTATCAAAGTCTTCCATATTTTACAACTACACGCAACAATATTAACAGAGATGACAAACATCAGCTCTCATTCATACACAAATTGCGCGCGTACTTAGATTAGGAATCCTATCTAAAAGAGTGTTCAAGAAAGCTGCTACCTTTCCTTGAGTGAAAGAACGAAATTAGTTCTAATGCGTAGACATCAGATGGAGCAGTTTGACAATGAATTGGTAAACTCGACTTAAGGTGACCTTCAAGTACAGGGTTGGCCATATTCGACGGAAAGATGTTTTTTTTTCAATCATGGGAAAGAGATGTTAGATCGAGTAACGACATTTCCCATGATTGAAAAAAAAAACATCTTTCCGTCGAATATGGCCAACCCTGTATTCTTTAACATTTGAGGACTATGAATGCGGCATTATAAAATATCTCGTAAACTATTGATATCACTAAATATCACTTAATATTTTTATAATTATTATATTTTAATATTCAGAATAATTAGAGGAATCATATTGTGTAAAAAAAATATACAATTTTATTTAAAAAAGTGGAGTAACCTTCAATCTTTTTGGCACCTCCAGCTAGAAGGATCAAAGCACCTCCAGCATAACGACCAAAATGTGGCCCTTTCTAAATCATGCAACTTTTATTTGAAACATTTTTTTATATCTTCCATATTTTTCGAAATATTTACCTGGAGAAATTAAAATGGAATACTTTGAGCGCACGCACGCACGCACGCACGCGGGTGATTCTTTGGAAAATCGACATGACATCTCGCCCTATAATTTTCGATATTATTTATACTTTGCCAAAGTGCTCTTTAGAAAAATATAACGACTCATATTTTTTTGTTATTCTTTTAACCGTACTAATTGCAATTCTTTAACATTTTGAAAATATCAATTCTATCAGTTTTGTTTTACTTCATAATATATATAAAATATTAACGTAACAGTTTCTTATGTAAACAATTCTCTATTTTTTAGAAAAACAATCTCGATTGATTTAAATTTCATAAAAGCAGTGAAAATCATAAATCTTCGAAAAAAAAACGCATTTTTTTTCATGATCCTAGGCATTTATTTAAAAATAAATATTTTGTTTAGAAAGCTGACAATTTTTTACATAAGAAACCGCTTCATTTAAATTGGGAACCAGCTCAATTATAATAAAATAATTGAATAAATTAATAGAATCAAAAAATGTAGAGGGAAATCGTCTATATCATACCCCTTAACGTTTAAACAAAATTTTAATGAAAGCACTGAAGAGATCAGAATATCTCTTACATTAATTTTGGTTCATTGGAAATAAAACAAAACGATACTTTTAAAAAGAAACATTAAATTATTGTTTAAATTAGATTTAAAAAAAAAGTAGTTTTCAGTATGATTTGGAAACCGGGTCATTAAATTGTATCACTGGATTGCTAAGGTGTACTTACCTAGCAAACAAGCTTATATTACTTATTATTATTTTGACATCAAAATAATATCTTTAACGTCAAAATGATCTCTCCCCTCTCATAAAATCACAGTCAATTTTTTAAAATTAAATCTCGCTTTGCGTGGAAAATTGTAAATTTCTGAACGATGAAAGGGAGACTATTTGAATATTAATAAACAAACATTAATATATCGCTGTAGAAGCAAGTTAATAAAACATACATGTAGCCATAGAGCATGAAAATGTGAGCGCAGCACATGCTTTCATCGCAGTATTTTGCAGCAATGACAGATTTTCTAACCTTAATAGTCATCAATTTTAACACTTAATTATCTCGCTTCACAGGGCAATCTCGCACTTTTTTCTGTCAGATTCTTTTATTTTGTACAAAAAACGCGTTGAATGAGCTTAATTTCATCGAAATCGGAAGTGAGGTAGTTCTGGATAATTATCAAAATCAGTATATTAAAATCTTCTCAGTAAACAAAAGTTATGTAATACATAACACAAGTTATTAACACATGTAACGTATCTGTTGGTTTTAATTTCCCACTCGACAATATAACTGTAACGTAACACACGAATTAGATTACAATTGTTGAATAAGAAATTGCAATTAATAGGTACGTTATATGTAACTTGTATTCACTTTATGTTCATTGGGAAGGTTTTAATATACTGATTTGTGTAATTATCCAGAACTACCTTACCTCCGATTTCGATGAAATTAGGTTCATTCGACGCGTTTTTACACCAAATGAAAGGGTAATTATACAGTTTATACACCAACCAAAAATCAATAAAATTAGGCTTATTCGACGCGTTTTTGCATGAAATGAAAGAATCTAGCAGAAAAAAGTGGCTCTGCCCCGCGAACCGAGATATTAAGTGTTAAAGATGTTAACTATTGAGGTTAGGAAATCTGTCACAGAGACAAAATGAGTCATTTTTTAAAAGAGCTATCTTCGATTTCGATGAAATTAGGCTTATTCAAAGAAAAAAGTCCGGGACTGCTTTATGAAGCGAGATATTGAGCGTTAAAGTTGATTGAAATGTTACTACGTAACAGGATCATTAATCTATTATGTAGACGGCTACGCCGCCTCGAACAAAAAAAAAAGAAAACATCCTACCCGCTTGGGGCCTAATCGCTTAGAAGTTGGAGCCTAGACAGTGTTTGCTTGGAATATTTCTAATTCATGAAGACAGGGATGTAAGAACAGTCTTTTAAGAACGATCTTTGGTTCGGGCGCCCTGAACCAATAAGCATTAGTCTACATGACTAATTTACACTCCACTGTCTACATGACAAATAATGATTACGTAGTAACACTTCAGTCAACTTCAACACTCAATATCTCGCTCCGCAGAGCAGTCCCGCATTTGTTTTTGCTAGATTCTTTCATTTTATGCAAAAACGCGTCGAATGAGCTTAATTTCATCGAAATCGAAGATACGAGGGCAAGTCAATAATTAATTTTTAGAAAAACATAGTAAAACACATTTTTTTTGATTGATTTATTTTTATTTCTCAACATAGTCTTCTTTTAGCTCGATACATTTGATCCAACGATTCTTCAACTTTTTCAAGCCGTCCGAATAATATAATTTGTCCAACCTTTCAAAATAAGCCTCTGTTTCGGCGATGAGCTGCTCTCTGATAGTGAATCTCTTTCCTCCGAACCATTTCTTCAGGTTTGGAAACAGGAAATAGTTGCAGGGGGCTAAATTTTGCGAATATGTTGAATGGGGAAGCAATTCATAGCGAAATTCGTTGAATTTGGCCATCAGTGCCGTATGAACCCGTGCATTGTTTTGAGAGAAGAGTACTTTCTTCTTCGCCAAATGGACGTTTTTTCTTTAAAATGTTATTGAAATGATCTAATAAGGTTGCGTAGTAATCGCCATTGATCGTTTGCTTCGACGGAAGGTAATCGATATGAATTATACTGCGTGCATCTCAAAAAATTGTAGCCATCACCTTTCCGGCCGACTTCACGGTCTTCGCCTTCTTCGGAGCTGGTTCATTCCATGAAGTCCATCGATGAAGTCCATTGTTTTGACTGTTCCTTCGTCTCGGGTGTGAAGTAATGGATCCATGTTTCGTCCACATTAATGAATCGACGCAGAAATTCATCTGGATTATGTTGAAACATCTCCAAACATTGTTTTGAAATCGTCACACGATCGCGCTTATGGTCCACAATGAGCAAACGTGGCACTCATCTTGCCGATAGCTTTTTCATACCCGATTGTTCGAGCAAAATTGAAATCACTGTGCCATGTGATATGCCTGTGGCCTCAACAAGCTCGCGCACTTTTATTCGATCAGTCAAAACAATATTGTGGAAAACTTTATGATTTTTGACGTAGCAGCCTCAAGTGGACGTCCCAAACGAGGTGCATCACATGTGGATGTACGATCACGTTTAAATTCATTCACCTAATTGTATACAGTCGCAAATGCTGGTGCAGATGTGCTATGAACATTATCCAACTCGGCTTTTTCTTTCGGCGTTAAACCTTTCATATGTAGATGTTTGATCACTGCACGAAACTCGTTTTTTTCATTTTGCAAAAAATACAAAGATTTGCTTTAATCGTCCACAGAAATGAAATCACGCGACGAATTCTACTCCAAATTTGACAATAATCAGCTGAAAAATGCTACTTGTTAAAAAGTAATGTGATATGACACTGCGAGTGCCCTCTGACAGATTTTCTAAGAACTTATTGACTTGCCCTCGTAGCTCTTCTGAGGAATTACCCTCATTTTGTTTCTGTGACAGATTTTCTTAATAGTTGTCGACGTTAACGCTTATATCTCAGTTCGCGGGACAAAGTGACACTTTTTTCTGCCAGATTCTTTCATTTTATGTAAAAATGCATCGAATAAGCTTAATTTTATTAATTTTTGAGGTGGTTGGTGCTAAACTATACAATTATCAATGAAAGAATCTGGCAGAAAAAAAGTACGGAATTGCCCTGTGAAGCGACATAATTAAGCGTTAAAATTGATGACTATTGAGGTTAGGAAATCTGTCACAACTTATTTCATAAGGTTATTCTTTAGAATCCTTATATTCTTCAGAGTTTTTGCGTTACAAGTCTTTTAATAATTCTTCGCGTCCGATGCTAATCAAATGTAACTTAACAATGCGTACGAGCTGTGAGAAGATGGGAGTTTGCTTTGCATACGAAAATCATATCGGTACAATATAAAGACCAGCGACAAATACAATTTACCTAACTCTATTTTTTCAAATTTGCGAATAGGAACATAATTTACAAATATTTTGCTAATTTGATGTTATATTGGGTTGTTCGGAAAGTAATTTCGTTTTTTCCCGACAGAGGATTTAATTATATTTTTTCGAACCCAACTTCACACTTAAGCCGCATAATCATTATATGTTTTGACAGCTGATATAGCAAGGCTTGTGTGTGAAAAGGTTCAATTGAATCTACGCAGTAGTTTTTGATTGGTGCCCTTTTAAATATGGAGAGCAATAAGCAGCATTTTCGTCATATTTTACTTTTTTACTATGGAAAAGGTAAGAATGCTGTTCAAGCCAGAAAGAAATTAACCGATGTGTATGGAGAAGATGTGTTGACAGTACGCCAGTGCCAGAACTGGTTTGCAAAATTTCGATCCGGCAATTTTGATGTCGAAGATGCACCACGTTCTGGAAGGCCGGTTGAAGCTAAAGACACGATAAAGACACGATAAAGGCATTAGTTGATGTAAACCGGCGAATAACAACACGTAAAATCGGTGAGAGGTTAAATTTATTCATTATACGAAAATTGTCTTTCATTTTCACAAAAAAAAAACGAAATTACTTTCCGAACAACCCAATAGATTGAAGAGATTAAATATCAATTATACCCTGTAGTACACTATAATTCAATTACCCACCTTGTATTAATAACACTTTAGGTAAATTATACTAAAACTTAGATTAGACATGGAACAAAATCAATTTCGAATGTCACTCGTAAACAAACAGTTCGAAGAGAAAACAAAAATGACAGTTCTTAAGCCTTGTTACTAGCATTACATTAGTGTTATCTTCTTAAAAAAAAAAATGTTTCGTTCAGAAAATACAATAGAGGTACGATTTAGTCAATTCCATCTTATATCATAAATTCTGTGACTACCCTTGATCTACTAAATTATTTATGTTGCAATTGAACTAAATTGGTTCCCAATTTAAATAAAGCGGTTTCTTTTGTATAAAATTATCAGCTTTAAAAAAAAAAAAGATTATATCAATATAAATGCTTAGGCTCGTGAAGAAAAACGCTTTTTTCGAAAATTTATGATTTTCACTTCTTTTATGAAGTTTAAACCAATTGAGACTATTTTTATTAAAAAGTAGAGAATTTTTTACATAAGAAACTGTTACATTGACAATTTCTTAAATATTTACTATGGCATAAAAAAACCGATAGATTGATATTTTCAAATTTAGAAATATGATAATAACATATTATACTAACTGAGAGAATAATTTGTGTTTTGTCATTTCGATCGTCTGTTAAATAATGACTAAACAAGTAACATAGCGGTTAATTTGAAGCAAACTATAGTTTATGATATGTATTATATCACGAACAACCTTACAGTTTATTAAGAATCTCAGTGTAAGCATGATTTAAGGCAACGGTATCATGTTGTAAATTTAACTCATTGGTCTGTCGATTAATGTGTATCATCTCCGATATCAATCGTTTATTATAATAATTCTCCACATCCAGAATCTCCACATTTTGCCAATCAAAGTCATGATCGCTTTGGAACCTATGATATGTAATCATCGAATGAGTGGATGTTTGACTATAGATATTGTTGAGGAGGGATTGCAGAGACGTAAGGTTTAAGGAATGTGACACACAAGTTTTAATCTATGAAACATATATTCTGTGAAAAGCTACAGCAACAGAACGATGAAGTAACAGTCGCGACGCATGTCGTGCTCGAACTGATTCGTCGAACTATGCACGCAGAGATGAACGTGCCGGTGGTAGAAGCGCCATCTGTGGTTACCGATAGCGTAGCGTTAAAGTGACTTCCCAATATTTCCCCTCGATACGCGATCGAACCAAAAAGAAAAACTATTACTCATGTTTCTCCGAGACCGATCAGACTCCGGCACTTATCGTGCTTAGGTCTCGGTAAACCTTTCGTTAGGACGTCTGCAGCCATTTCTTCCATTGAGACGTGACGCAGCTGAAAGGATCCGTTGTTTATAGCTGTGTCGTATGTCGATATGCTTTGTTCTAGCGTGGAAGACCGGATTCTCGGCTAGTTTCAGCGCTCCTTGATTGTCACTGAAAACGATGACCTCTGGCGGGTCCTCTGAATTGAAAGATTTCAGCAGTCCTTTTAAATGAATGGCCTCTTTAGAGGCCATCGGTAAGAGCCATATATTCGGCTTCTGTCAAGGATAAAGCCACTGTCCTTTGCTTCCTCGATTCCCAGGATACAGCACCTCCGTTGTACATGAATATGTATCCGGTGTACGACCGTCTGTCTGTGAGGCAGTTTCCCCAGTCAGAATCCGAGAAACCGATGATTGAGCCTCCCGCCACATCCGTAGGTAATCCCGATGTCCGGTGTCCCTCTCAAGTAACGCAAGACGCGTTTTGCAGCGGTCCAGTGTTCTGTAGTTGGTTAGGAACTGGCTCAGAAAACTCACGGCATGTGCAATATCGGGCCTCGTCGCAATAGCCAAATACATCAAAGTACTCACCAACTCACGGTAGGGCAACTCGGCATGCTTCTTCTCTCCATGGCGCCTTCAGGGTGGGCCAGTTTAACTCCAATGGCCATAGGCGTTGACACAGATTTCGAGTCGGCCATCCC
>NW_011627350.1:19533-51841 GCF_000204515.1 Acromyrmex echinatior | reverse complement strand
CTCCGGTCGCGCATTTCCCTCGAGATAATAAAGTCCGTCGATACGTTTTGCGACGAATCTCGTATTTCCGTCGTTGTCTATTACAGATGCGGAGTTTCTGTTAAACGTTACACTGAATCCCTTTTCGGTTATTTTACCGACTGAAAGCAGATTTGTGCGCAAGTCGGGGACGTGTATCACTCAGCACCATGTTTGTTTCACGTCCGTCTGAATTCGTTACAATAGTCACGACTCCTTTCGCATTGATCTTTGTAGAGGCATTGTTCGCTAAGTTGAGTTGTCCGACTTCGCACGTCCTCATCTCGCTGAATTCATCCGCGTCTTTGCAGATGTGCGACGTGCAGCCGCTGTCGAGGCACCATAGTTCATTGCGAGTTGCGACTAACGCGTGCATCGACTCTCGCTGCGGTTCGCTACAGTCGTGCCTTCGGTGTCCCTCGGGAAACTTCGGACACTATCGCCGAGCGGCCCCGCTCGCGGCGGTCTGCATTCTCCGTCGTCGACGATCGCTCAGGAACCTACGCCTTCGGTTATCTCCGCGAGTCTTCGGCGCGTCTCGTGCGCTCCGCCCGTTTCGGGCAGCGATGGCTTCGTCGCGAGCGTCGCATAGAATTCTATATCTTCGGCCGTTTTGGCTGATTGTTTGTTTCGATGCCAGCAGTCGGCCGCTTTGTGCCCAATTTTTCCGCAACTGTGGCATTTAAGCTTAGACTTTTCCTTGTCCAACTCGTTTTTCGGTGCCGCCTTCTTTTTGTTCTTCCAGTTTTTGTTTGCGTAATGCTTGACCGCCATGGCGTTTTGCACGAGAACGTTGTAGTCCTTTTTTCGAACGTCCGTAAGGCTTCCAGTGCAGGTAATTCATCGCGCGACTCGATGGCACATCGGAAGTTTTCATATTGCGATGATAGGTTGTATAATAATAAAATCGCGAGCAGATCGGGATTTATAATCACTTCCATTTCGGTCAGTTTATCCACTGCGTCGAAGAATGTGCGAATGTGTTCGCGCACGTCTTCCCCGCCATTTTTTGTAGTGCGAGATAGGCGCTTCAGCAACGTTGTCTTTCGGGCGGGACCTTTGGATTGATATATCCCTTCTAATCTCAACCAAATTTCTCGAGATGATGTGCAGCCTTTGATCGTTCTTCACCAATATTGCTTGCATCTGCATTTTCCAGGTGTCGTAATTGTCTTTATTGAGCGTCTCAATGCGGCTCATAGCGGACACATTCATCGTGAATGTCGTTTTCTTTTACGCACTCGATCACCGAGAACCTCTCTCACCGAGAACCTCTCTCACCGAGAACCTCTCTCACCGAGAACCTCTCTCACCGAGAACCTCTCTCACCGAGAACCTCTCTCACCGAGAACCTCTCTCACCGAGAACCTCTCTCACCGAGAACCTCTCTCACCGAGAACCTCTCTCACCGAGAACCTCTCTCACCGAGAACCTCTCTCACCGAGAACCTCTCTCACCGAGAACCTCTCTCACTTTGTCACTTTAACACGAACACTTATCGCGAATTTTTGCCTGGGCCCATAACCTGTTGAGGAGGGACTGCAGAGACGTAAGGTTTAAGGAATGTGACACACAAGTTTTAATCTATGAAACGCTATTCTGAAAAGCTACAGCAACAGAACGATGACGTAATAGTCGCGACGCATGTCGTGCTCGGACTGGTTCGTCGAACTATGCACGCAGAGACGAACGTGCCGGTGGTAGAAGCGCCATCTGTGGTTACCGATAGCGTAGCGTTAAAGTGACTTCCCAATAGATATGCTTTTGGTGTTCAGAAAGTCTGATTTTTAATTTCCTCCCTGTTTGTCCCACATAGAAAGCATCGCAACCACAACAATTGATCTTGTAGACTACATTTCTTTTTAATTCAACATTTAAAGAGGCTTTATGAATTGATTCAACTTGTTTAAACTGAAAAAAGAAACCCTATGGCAACCTCATTAATTAAATTCTTGAATTTATTCGATATCTCTTCTACATACGGTATGGAAAACCATTTCACCCATTCTTTAGGTAATTGTTATTTGATCTTTTAGTTGAACAAGAATTCAATTATTAATGTTTTAACTCTTGCATTAATAGTATCGAATATAAAATTCAATGGATAATCGTTTTCCAAAAGTATCCTTACAACAAATTTAAGATTCTTTTTATGAAATTGTGGATGCGAGATATAAAAAACTTTATCAAATTGAAAATTATGCTCTTCTTTTGTATGCTGAGACAAAAAATTCGAAAATCTTCCCGAAAACGTTGATTTTTGATACTAGTCAAATATAATATTTGATACTAGTAATAAGTTATTTTTTTAACATTATGGTTGTGTCCAAAAAATTGATAGAATTACCCAATTCCAAAATAAATTGTAACCTTGGATGGAATGAATTGAATTTTCCAAAAATAGAATCTATTTTAGAACTCGGTAAACAGAGAACGATATCATCCACATATCTATGATAAAATGGTATCTGATATTGAATATTGCTCAACACTCAATTCTCCAAATCCATCATAATTAAATTAGCTACAATCGGTGAACCCATAGGCGTTCCAAAAGTTTGTTTATAAAATTGATTGTCAAAAATAAAATAAGTCGAATCCAACATTAAGCGAACAGCCTTGAGAAATTCATTTTTCGGTAAATTATAATTTTTGCAAATAAAATCCCATTTTTTGAGAAGAGTGTCTAATGCCAGATCTGTTGGAATGTTGGTAAAAAGTGATATTATATCCAACGACACCAAACTATTATAAAACCATGATCAATTTTAATTTTTTAGTTTTTTAGTTTCTGAACTAGTTTCAAAACTATTCTCGATGTTGCTAGCAGCTTTAAGTATGCTTTTGACAATTAATCCATGTAAGAACGCTGCCAAATTATATAATGTACTATCCAAAGAAGATATGATGATTCTGAATGGGTAATTTATTTTATGCACTTTTGGCAACGCGTAATTGAATTCTTGTTCAATTAAAAGATCAAATAACAACTTACCTAAAGAACGGGTGAAATGGTTTTCCATACCATTTGTAGAAGAGATATCGAATAAATTCAAGAATTTAATTAATTTGTCATAGGGTTTCTTTTTTCAGTTTGAACAAGTTGAATCAAATTATTAAGGTTCATAAAACCTCTTTAAATGTGAATTAAAAAGAAATGTAGTCTACAAGATCAATTGTTGTGGTTGCGATGCTTTCTATTATATTATATGTGGGACAAACAAGAGAGAAAATTAAAAATCAGACTTTCTGAACACCAAAAGCATATCTATAGTCAAACATCCACTCAGTGATTACAGATCATAGGTTGCAAAGCGATCATGACTTTGATTAGTAAAATGTGAAGTTTCTGGATGTGGAGAATTATTATAACAAACGATTGATATCTGAGATGATGCACATTAATCGACAGACCAATGGGTTAAATTTACAACATGATACCGTTGCCTTAAATCATGCTTACACTGAGATTCTTAATAAATAAGATTGTTCGTGATATAATACATATCATAAACTATAGTTTGTTTGTCTTCAAATTGACCGCTATGTTACTTGTTTAGCAACCATTATTTAACAGACGGTGGAAATGACAAGACATAAATTATTCTCTCAGTTAGTATTTTAATATTTTGACGATAATTTTTAATCTTTTAACTTATTAAATGCAAAATATTGCATACGACATATTTATTGTTCAGCGTTTAGGGCGTCGATTGTGTAAGGTGAGATGATTATTAATTTTCAAATTAATTTATACGTACGATAATTTAATCATTTATATAATTTTAGTTTAGCTTGAGTTCTTATTGCCACTCAGCTTTCTAACTTTGTGAGTATGTGACTTATCTCACAACAGTTAACGGTTCAATTTTTTTAGAGGAAAAAACATTGGAGATATTATTTTGTAATGCAATAATCCAATCGTTGTGTTAGCGGGAAAGATTGCTGATGAAGACTCAAACCATGATGAGTGGAAATTAAGTTCAAGATCAAGATTTATATATTTAATATTAAGAAGAATTGTGCTAATTGATAATCAGCGTTGACTCTTACTTGTACTTTATGTTATTATCATATTTCTAAATTGTTCAATTAAATGAGTTTATGAAAAACTTATTCGTTTTGTGTTAGTTTGTAATTTCTTATTGTGATGTTTTCAAAATGTCGAGGAATTGCAATTAGTACCACGGCTAAACGATTCGCTTAAAAAAAAAAATGTGGGTCTTCATATTTTCAAAGTATATACATATACACATATATATTAGGTTGGGGAAAAAGTTTCTTCGTATTTTTTAATTCAAAATTGTATATACAATATCTTCGTCAAAAATGAACGAAATTTAAAAAAAAAAACAATTTTAAAGCTTGAAATCTTTACTTTCGACGGATTACTATATTTTTTGTTATATTTCTGTGAGTTTGGTAATTTTTACATTTAAACAACTACAAACTGAAAAAGATGAAAAATTTTCTTTTTACTTTGGGGTTCTCTTACGTGCCCAAAAAAATTTACAAAACTTTTCGACTACTTTTTGTGAAAGCTTGAAGCTTTCCCTATAAAATCATTTTTTTAAATGTTTCTATGATTTTTTGTTCCTGAGTTATTCGCGAGTTAAGTAAAGAAGTATTCTGACTTGATTACTCATAACTCCGATAAAAATCATTATACCGCAGTTTAAAATAGATTCTTAAAGCTGAAACTTTGCTCTAACCGATGATATAATTGTAACAAAAATTTTGCAACAAATGAAAAATTTTTACAAAAAAATTTTTTTAAATACGAAGAAACTTTTTCCCCGACCTAATATATACAGGGTGTCTGGAATTTAAATGTCAAAACTTTAGGAGCGCGTAGGGGATCGATAAACTAAGAAAAAAAGTTCTGAGAGAGATCCTCGTTTTTTGCTTTGTTTTGAAGAAAATCGCAAAAAAGACAAAGCGTAGTTTTTATTTTTATACTTTCTTATTACTTATTCGCGTTTTATTTATTCATTTGCTTAATGTAGATATTCAAAATATGCCTCTTGCAGCATTATAGTTAATACGGATAGCTCGTTGTAGCTAAACACTGATATGGCGATGTTTGACGCACTGCAGCCTCGATTCGATTTATCAGTTGTTCTCTTGAGTTGATTGACGACTTATAAAGCAGGAATAAACTTCCTGCTTCAGGACCCCTACACAAAGGCTGTGTTCGAAAATTGACTGCCACTAAAAATCTATAGTGCATGTAAAATGTAGCATTTTCAGTGCTGGCAGCAAATTTGGAACACAGCCAAAGAAGTCCAGTGATGTCAGATCAGATGCCAAGCTCGAGTAGTTCTGCCATAATGAGCTGGACACCCATCGAGTTGAAACTATATTACAATCCGTTACTGCAGATTCTGCGGATTCTAAATAATCAAAGAAGTCAGTTTCCAGAAAATCTGTATATCTGTTTGTTAGTGATTTGACTCGCTTTTTGATTAAAGGATAACTCGCTTGCTATGGTTGCACTCTCCTTTATTGTTATAAACAGGCTCATACAATAAAATGATATGCTTCGTGATTACACGTGTCCTTTTTCGAGAGCTCGATAAAACGTAATGGCTGATCGTGACGAACTGCGCACGCATTCGCAATATGGCTGGCTGGCAAGGGAGCCATCTGGCCGAAACTAAATATACCCCTTCGATCGTTCGATCGAGTGGATGCCGAGTGGCGGGTAATAAGAACGTCGATAGCGCCGATCTCAATCTCAAACATATCCCTCTTGAAAGGGTCAAGCCCTTTAAATGGTAGCATGCATTGTTGTCCTGGATGAGTGGCGATTATCAAAATAAATGAGAAATCACAAAGTAACTTAAATCTGAAATAAAAAAAAATTAGTAATACAAAAACGTAAACTAAAGATATGTTTGTTGCTATTGTGTTAATAAGCAAGGATATTGCGCGCATATAGACGACTGAATAATTAGTCTTTCTTGCGCATTGGTAGTATACATATTATGGTTATCGGTTTTTTATATGTTCCCTTAGCAATTCGAACTGAAACCACTAAGTATCCTATCTGTGCCAGGGTACACGTCCTCTATGCGTCCGATTGCCTAATGGAGTGGCAATGAGTCGTTCTCCTGAATTATGATCATGTCGCCAGTGATTGAGTGTAGCCCTTTGGATTGCTGCCACTTAATACGCTGATGTAATTGCTGCAGGTACTCACGACTTCACCTGCTCCAGGAATGCTGAAATATTTGGCTAACTCGTTGCCAACGTAGAAGTCTATTATTGGGTAAATGTGTCACGTCTCACAGCAGTAAGAGCGTCTCCGACCAGGAAATGTCCAGATGTTAGGTAGGATAGATCATTAGGATCGTGGAATCGTATTTGGATAAATGTGTAATTGGATGATAATTTAAGACTGCCTCAAGACTTGGGTAAGCACCGTGTACATTTCTTCGAATGTCAGTGTTGCGTCACCGACGACGCATTTCAAGTGAAGTTTTGTGGATTTAACCGCGGCCTCCCAAATGCCACCAAAGTGAGGAGCATGAGACAGTATGAAATGCCATTCGATGCAATCTTCTCTCAGCAGATTGTCCAACCTATCTTGATGATCCTTGCTGCGAAGCATATGATAGATCTCCTTTAATGCATTCGATGCTCCTTGAAAATTCGTATCATTATCGGAATATATATGTAGTATCTTGTCTCGACGGGCTATAAAGCGCTTGAGAGCGTTCAGAAATGCTTCGGTGGACAGGTTGTTCACCAATTCGATGCGAACGGCCTTCGTAGCTAGACATATGAAAACGGCTACGTACGCCTTTACTGTTTTGGCGTTGCGAAGTTGTCCGGACTTTATGTAAAACGGACCGCAGTAGTCTACACGCTGTGTTTAAATGGTTTCGATGGTGTAACTCTGTATGCAGGCAATTCACCCATGATTGCTTCGGAAACACGTGGATCTGCCTTGCGACAAATCATGCATTCCCTGATGCACTTCTTAATGGTGTTTCGTGCTGACAAGAGTCAATACTTGTTGTGAATAGCGCCTAATGTAGTTTGCGCCCCTGCGTGCAGTTGCCTTTGATGCTCATACCGTATGACCAAATATATGAATGGGTGATTGGCTGGAAGCAGAATTGGGTGTTTTACATCATACGGCATCGTTGCCATCTGCAAGCGTCCGCCTACTCTGATAATGCCAAATTCGTCGATGAAATGGAGATAAGCATGACAATTTGCTTCTTCGTGATACGCTTCCCTGTGTTTTCAGTGCATGCAAGTCCTGTTTGAATGCGCCCTCTTGAACTATTTTTACGAGGCATAGATTGGATAGTTCACTAGCTCCTGTGTAGTTATGCGACTCGCGGTTCTGACTCCCTTATTCTTCGCGTTGTTT
The DNA here is from genome assembly GCF_000204515.1 of Acromyrmex echinatior. The sequence continues at coordinate 44,439 of NW_011627350.1, read as the reverse complement.
ATGAACCTTAGACAATGTGACTCTGATTAGCTTACTTAGTGATGAAAATCTTTCAAATAGTTCTGGTCTATCCTCAATAGTGATCATAGTTTTGAGAACGCGTCTTTGTTCCGGTAATTCGTTGAGTGATATGGGCGGAATGTTTATGTACCAGGACTGAGCTTCCCCTTCCAGCCATGGTGGGCCAGACCACCAGAGGGCTGAATTAATTAAAACTGACGGAAGGGAGCCTCTGGATACGTAATGCTGGGTTGCATTCTGTAGCAACGTGAAACCAAGTGCTTGCTTGAGATAGTCGATGGATTTCACTGACCCTATTGGCGACGAAGATATTCCAATTCTTGTCTGTAGCTTTTATCCAGTGTATCATTATTGTAGAATCTGTCCAATAGTAAATTGCCTTTGGTTTGAAACGTATTGCTCTCAAAATCTTGTTCATTAGTTGTGTCAATAGTACTGCGCCGCACAACTCCAACCGCGAGAGAATAATTGCTTTCAGAGGAGCCATGCGAGACCTTGAACATAGTAGTCGCGTAGACTTGATTTTGTACACCGATGACTCTAAAGTAAACGCATGCCCTATAAGCCTTCTCCCTCGCATCAGAGAAGCCATGGATTTGAATACTGACTGCGTCCTTGCATGCTACGTAACGCGGCAGCTTGAGTTCGCTGACCAAATGTAACTGTGAATCGAACTCCGTCCATGCGGTATGTAGGCTCATGAGTACGATCTCATCTCATGCCAGGTCAAGTCGCCAGACCCTTTGTATAAGCATTTTGGCTGTGAATATTATAGGGCCTAAAAGTCCTAAAAGATCGAATATTCTTGATAACGGACAGCATGCTTCGTTTCGTTATCTTAGTGTGATTAGAAAGGTTGATATGATATTGGAAATCGTCAATCCTCGTGTTCCAATGCATAGCCTAGCGTAGATACCTCGTCCGTTAATGAAGTGAATCGGCTCACAAATGTCAGTGTGAGATATGTCCTGTAATAATTTAAGACAATTAGACGCCCATTTCCTGAGATAGAAGCCTCCCGAGCTTAATATCTTGATGACTTCGCTTTGTAACTTCCTAACTTCTTGCTCAGTGTCGGCTGCCGACAATATATCATCGACATAGAAGTCATTGATGCTTGAATCCAATGAATAGGTCAGTGCGTATATGTTAGCTAATTCCTGCATCGCCCTCACCGCTAGAAAGGATTCACATGCTGTGCCATATGTCACGTTCAAATGCTGCTAGCTCTTCATTTGAATCGTTTCGCCAGAAAATTGTTTGAAGTGACGTTTGTGATTCGTGTATTGCCACTTGTCGATACATTTGGGCAATGTCAGCCGTAATGACATATCGGAACGTACGGAAGCGTAGTAAGATCGAGAGCAGATCCTCTTGGAGGATGGATCCTACTGAAAGGCATTCGTTGAGCGAAATTCCGGCGCTGCTCTTGTATGAGGCGTCAAATACCACACGTAGCTTAGTGGTTAAACTACTGCTTTTCAATACAACGTGATGAGGTATGTAGTAGTGCGGAATGCGCTCCAATTCTTGTTCAGTTGCGATGCGTTCCATGTGATCTAACGTTAAGTATTCATTCATGAAATGTATATACTGATCCTTCAGCATTGGCTGTTTCTGTAGTTTGCGTTCTAAGCTGAGAAATTTGTTCTGCTGTACTGTGAGATTCACACAGAATTGTTGTAGCTTGGCTTCATAAACAGGCATTTGTACGACGAAACACCCATATTTCTTGTGACAGTTTCCGCAAAGTGTTCTATGCAGTTTCTTTTTTCAGGATTAAACACTTACATACTTCGTTGGTGACGAACTCCATTTCCCAAAACTTGGCCACTGCTTGGTTGAGCTGTTGATTGATTGACAAGATGCATATTTCGGACCTGACTGGACCATCATTGTATGTTTTGCCACCGATGATCCAACCTAACTGGGTTTTTTGTAATATGGGTAAATTCTTGTGCACACGGATTTGTCCTACGTAATAATTGCTAGAAGATCTCAGCGCCTATGAGCATGTCTATTGTGTCTGGAATTGGCGTATGGAATTGAGGGTCAGCAAGACGTATATTATTTGGTATTTTAAAATCGCGGATATTGATGTGTCGGAGGTAAATCTTTAGTGATGCTATTTAGTACGTGACATTGAATGTTTCGCGAAAATGATGTGTGAATTAATTTGATTTGTACGTTGACTGTATGCTTAGAGAGCGTTTGAGACTTATCTATTCCTGTGAGGGACATGTTAGCTTATTTCCGAGTGAGATTCAGCCCTTTGGCGAAGCTGTCAGATGAAATTGGATTGAGACCCTGAATCCAATAATATTCGACAAGTAGGCGTATTACTATGTTGATCATAAACATTGACGACTACTGTGGATAATATGACCTGTTGGTACTTATCTGGAGCGACATGATGCGTTAAAACGACGGTGCCAGAATTGCTTGTTTGACTGGGCTGATTCGTGGATTCTGTCTCCTGGTGCGCTTTGTCCTGCATGTAAAGCAATGTGTTGTGTTTCTTGCTGCACGTTTGACATGTAGACGACCTACAATCTCTGGCTTGATAAGAGGTGGATCGTAGGCAGTTGAAGCATAACTGTCTGACCTTGGCCTGTTTGTTCCTGTCTTCACATGACAGCTTTAAAAAATTTGGACATTGAAAAATGTAATGTTTTCCCTTGCAATAGGCACAATAAATATTAGAAGTGGATACATGAGCGCTAGAAATTTTGTTAGATTTACGTGGATTCGACGCTATTGCTTCATTAACGGCCTGTTAGATACGATTGATATCATTTTACACTTATGTGACAGAAAGTCAGTTAGCATTTTTAACGTGAGCATCTCACCTGCCGGGATGTGATCCTTCCAATCGCTAATAAGATTCGAGTCTAATTTTGTAATAATTATAGTAGCTGAACGAGGTCGTTCCAGTTATCAGCTAACCTACCCAAGATTTTTAGAGAGCGTAAATGACGCAGTACGTCATCCTAACTTTTTCAATGACACGTAATCCATTTTTGGTACTACAGGCAAATTGCATAACGTCCTTATATGTTCTTGTGCAATGACGGGTTTATCGTCAAAACGTTGTTTTAATAGTTCTAAGGCCTCACGGTAATTATCAGGAGTAATTTGAATTGACTTGATAATGTGCGCGGCGTCGCCTTCGAGCGAAGAGATTAATGGAAACGCTGAATATTCGTTAGCTTCGGGTTCAAGTGAATCATAGATTCGAACGTGTTATAAAATGGATACCAATCCTCGTAATTAGCATTTTGATATCGCGATTTTCGGTAAATGGACTTGACTGAGATCGCGGGTATAACCTTGATGTGGTGTCTGTTCGAGAGCGCGTGATTCTACCGCGTTACCTTGCATGTCATTTACACTCGCAGACACACTCGAACAGGCTAACAAAGCGTCGATCTTACCGGCGATACTGAAATAATTTTCTTCGAAGTTTGCATCTTCCGCTTCTTGTTCGACCTTGAGATCTTCGACATTTTCTAAGTCATTCGCAAGCTCTAATAGCTCGGCGATTTGCAATTGAAATTCATTGAATTGACATTAATAACTGGTAAATTTCTCTCTTCGCTGCTTATGTGCGATACCCACTGCTTGTGGATCTATGACGTCTATCGCTTTCCGCGTGCGTGTACACTGTGCCTTTATCACCGCACGTTTGGCCTTGAGTGCCTTTAATACTTGCGCCGACATCATGAGTAACAATGCAGTGATGAATTAAACAGGGATACTGATGAGAGGAAGGTCGGAGACTTATCTCGATGCTGTGTTATGTCATGTGCGACAATACGACCGTACGACTCTTGTACTTATGGCGGTTTGTTGTATTTCGATTTTGCGAATATCCGGCTCGAAGGACCAATGTTTTTAGTGATTTGATTCGCTTTTTGATTAAAGGATAACTCACTTACTATGGTCGCATTCTCCTTTGTTATAAACAGGTTCGTACAGTAAAATAATATGACTTCGTGCTTCGTGTCCTTTTTCGAGAGCTCGACAAAACGTAATGGTTGATCGTGACGAACTGCGCACGCATCCGCAATATGGCTGGCTGGCAAGGAGACCATCCGGCCGAAACTAAATAGGGCCCAAAGCGCCACCGTCCCTTCGATCGAGTGGATGCCGAGTGGCGAGTAATAAGAACGTCGATAGCGCCGATCTCAATTTCAAACACTGGCTATATTTAATCTGTCGAATAAAAAAAATGATCCCGCTAGATAACAACAAACAAAAAAAGATTTCACCTGAAAACGGAATTATTATTTTGTATACGATTTTAGCGATGATAATACTTTAGAGTGCAAGAATAAAGCAACATTTTATTTTTTTTTACGATTTTCTCCAAAACGAACAATCTCTACAGGACTTTTTAGTCCATCAATTTCCTACACGCTCTCCAAGTTTTGACATTTAAATTCAGACATCCTGTATTTTATGTGCGTGTGTGTGTGTGTGTCATATATGTGTGCACATATATATATATATATATATATATATATATATATATACACACACACACACATACATAAGGTGTCATGAATATATGACCCCACTCCCGAGCAGGTAGAGCGGACTAAACTGAGTAGAAAAGGAACACATGATGAAAACGTGGACTTGACCTTGAGTGACCTTGTCAAAATCAAGTCAATGTCATCAATATTTTTTAAAATGGAAACCCCTATTTTTTATTACATATTCTTGTAGCTTATCTCGAGAGCTTTCCAAAACACTATAATAAAGTTACTTTTCGTTAAGTACTTGTTAAGTTATAAGGTAAGTCTGATCACTAATCCGATTAAGACAAGTTCGGAACTGATCCGGCCAACTAAGGCAAGACCGATTACTGATCTGTCTGACTAAGACAAAACCGATCATTAATCCGGCCAATTAAGGCAAGATTAATCACTGATCCGACCAACTAAGGCAAGACCAATCACTGATCCGGCCAACTAAGGCAAGACCGATTACTGATCCGGTTAACTAAGGCAAGCCCGATTACTGATCCGACTGATTAAGGCAAGACTGATCACTGATCTGGCCAACTAAGACAAAATCGATCACTAATCCAGCCAACTAAGGCAAGACTGATCACTGATCCGGCCGAGTAAAGCAAGACCGATCATTAATCCGGCCAACTAAGGCAAGACCGATCATTGATCCGAGTCGATTAAAACAAAATCGAGACTGATCCGGCCAACTAACGCAAGATCAATTCGAATTTGTCTTTAGTCGTAAGATGTTCAAATGGAGCTCCATTTTCTTGTAGACATAGTCTCAATCGTTTCTCAAAATTTTCTACTGTTGAAATTAAAATATTTTGAAGAATGCTACGACAAACATTAGTTATTCGATTTTTCATGTCTCCTGTAGATGTCAACGGAGTTTTGTAAACAATATTTTTTATGTAGTACCACAAAAAAAATCACGCGAAGTTAAATCAGGAGACCGTGGAGGTCATCGAATATATTCATATTTCTCTATCCATCTTTCATGAAAGATGTTATTGAAGTATTCTGTCACAATACGATGAGAATGGAGTGGCGCACTACTTGCTGTCACCACATTTTTTTGTCAATTAGCAAGATCAACCTCTTCTAAAAGCTTAGGCAATTTATTTTGCAAGAAAGAAAGATAAGTTTCCCCATTTAAATGGTTATCAAAAAAGTATGAACCAATCAAATATCCATTTACAATTCCGTACGAAGTGTTTAAACTCCAACGATGTTGATTATCGACACGTTGAGTCTAGTGAGGATTGTATGTGGATCAATAATGACAGTTATGCCTGTTGAGTTGTCCATTGTTATGAAATGAGACTTCGTCACTGAAGAGAACGTACTAGAAAAAAATTGGATCTTCTCTTATCATTTGTAACGCTGAATGACAAAATTGTCTTCTTAGTCTCATATAATTTTCTCTTATATCTTGGCTTAAAGTGATGTGGTAGGGATGGAATTTATGTTTTTGTAAAATCCTTCAACATAGTGACATAAAGAATTTCTAAATTACGTTGCAGTTCTCTAGTCGAAATATGAGAATTCAAGTTCATTATTGCTAGCATTGCTAATACACGCATTAATGTCATCTTCAGCATTTGCTTGCGGTTTCTCTTACGGATTCTTCTACGCTTTCTTAATAAAATTTTTCTTATCTGCATTGCATTTGGATGTCGTCTAAACGTATATCTATTACGATACAATCTTTCTGCTCTACAATAATTTCGTCCAGCTTTACCAAACATAAGAATACTATTAACGATTTCATTTGAACTGTAAGCGGCCATTTTGAAAAAAGCTTTGAAAAAGCCTACTAATATAAAAACAATTGAAAGAAAAAGCTATATGAAAGAAAGAGGAAAGTTGAATCGTTTAATTGGGAAAGATTAGACTCAATTCCGTGCGCGTGAATATATGTCAAGCAGTGTAGATAGATCGCGGATAGATCGCGCGCGTAAGAATCCCGCTCACATGCGTACATAGATAACGCCGGCGGTACTGTAAGCTCCATAACTTGGCAAATACTCAATGAAACGTAACTTTGTTATAATATTTTGGAAAGCTTTCGAGATAAGCTACAAGAGTATGTAATAAAAAAATAGGGATTTTCATTTAAAAAAATTAATGACCTTGACATGATTTTAACAAGGTCACTCAAGGTTAAGTCCATATTTCCATCATATGTCTTCCTTCGAGGAAGCCATGTAACTTTAGTAGAAAAAATTTTTCAATAAAGTTATCGATTCGCAAGATAATCGACCATATCACTTAAAATGAAACACACTGTATATGCGTGCGTGCGTGCGTGCATGCGTGCGTGTTTAATTATTTTTCTTAGCGGCTACTGTATAACCTGCAATGGTCTTGATCTTAACAAATATTATCCAAGACATGATCTTAAGCAACATTCAAGAAGTTTCATCGTCGATCGGATATTTTGCATAATGCTAATGCCGGCACATACTGTGATTTTCAAGCCTCATATCTCGAAAAGTATTTCATGAAAAAATATTTCATTCTAGTGTTTTGGAAAACTCTTGAAATAAATTATAAGAAAATGTAATGAAAAATAGGGGGTTGCAGAAATTAAAAGTGATCTTTATGTGACCTTCAAACAATTATTCAACATCAAATTAATAAATCAATAATCTTTATGTCCTCAAAACCATACAACTTTTATCTGAAACATTTTTTCTGTATCTTCCGTATTTTTTTGAGATATTTGCCTCAAGCAAAGAAAATGAAACACGATATATATGTATAGTCCTATAACGTTTAATTAATCTTTCGAGGAACGAAAGAGGATGAAATTGTGAACTAAAAGTTCCTTTGTCAATTTTGATTCAGACTATTATTTACCGAATTATTAACGATTAAAATTGATCAATCAGATTGTGCGCAGCCAGAGTATGCAGTAGCGTAGCATGTCATGGGACTCTTCGAACTTACTATGCGTTTTCCTGATTGGAAACTTTATGTTAATTTTTCATATTAACAAATAAATAAATAAGCAAATAATAGGTAGATAAATAAATAAAAAATAAAATGAAATAAATGACTAAAATAAAAAATAAAATATCTTTCTAAAATAAAAAATAAAACAAATAAATAAAATAAGATAAAATCTAATATAAAATTTAAAAAATACCTATCTAAAACAAAATAAAATAAAATCTTTATATAATAAAATAAAATAATTAAATGAAATAAATAAGATAAAATAAAATCTGACATAATATATAAATAAAATCTTTTTATTTTATTTTATTTTAAATAGATTTTATTTTATATCATATACTACAGTCAATTTAGACGAAAATTGAGCGGAATTTTTGCACAAATCTTTATTTTTGCATAAGATTGAAAGAGAAAAAAGTTTACCATTGTAGTGGCCGCTAAGAAAAATAATTAAACAAATAGGGTCCAAATTTCGGTTTTTTGCAAATATTTCGATAAATATCAATTTTATCAAGAAAATATAAGGAAAATTAAAGAGTAAGAAATTTTATACAGAAAAGATTAAAAAATATTTCGTATTTTTAATAATTTCTTACGTGAAAAGTATTGCTCGACGATAAAAACTTACAGAATCTTTTATGAAATATGAAGATTTCAGCTTTTCAACGCGTTTTGCCTGATTTCTGTACAATTCATTCAAAAGTTATGATATTTTTGTGCGCGCGTGCGACGCTCCATTTCGCTTGGCGTCTTGTCGGCGCGCTCCACAACTTACTGCGCAAAGCATATCTTGCATAATTTCTTAGTCAAAAGTTTAGAAAGTTCTAGAATTATTTATTAAATGAGAGAGAGAGAGAGAGATCTTTCTTAAGAAGAGGCAGATAAACATCAGGCAAACCTTCCGTGTCACTTTGCTTATTGATACCACTTGTTTGGCCTTTTATATATATCATTTCAGAAATTCTTCTTTTCATTAATGATTGTTCTGTATCTAAAATTCTTATGTTATTCCAATCCAATTCATGCATTTCATTCAACTGATGACGTAAAACTACTGATATCTCGGAAGTGGATTTTCTTATGTCAGCCTTATGTTCTTTTATACGAGTTTTTAATTTCCTTTTTGTTTGGCCAACATAAAAAGATTCACAATTTAAACAATTAATTTTGTAGACTACTCCACAATGGTCATCCTTAAGCAAAGGATCCTTTCCAGTCTTTATAAATGTATTCATTTTATTCATAGATTTATAAGCTATATTAAAATCATGAATATGTGAAAGTTTTTTTTCAGATACTTTGCTTAAGTATGGTATCGTGAAAAATTTTTTCTTTGAATTTGCATTAGAATCACGTTCATTATTATTTTCTTTACAATTTTGATCTAAATTGGTTCTACTTTCCCTTTTTTATTCTATTTTTTATTGTTGAAAATATGAATTTAAGAGGATAATTATTACTTAAAAGAATGTGAATTAAATCAGAGATGTTTTTTTCATGAAATTTAGGATGGGATAAAAGCAAAATTCTATCTAATTGCCTAAAAAAACCTATTTAAAATAAAATAAAATAAAAAGATTTTATTTATACATTATGTCAGACCTTACTTTATCTTATTTATTTATTTCATTTCATTATTTTATTTTATTATATAAAGATTTTATTTTATTTTGTTTTAGGTATTTTTTAATTTTTATATTAGATTTTATCTTATTTTATTTATTTATTTTATTTTTTATTTTAGATAGATATTTTATTTTTTATTTCATTTCATTTATTTATTTATTTATCTACTTATTATTTACTTATTTATTTGTTAATATGAAAAATTAGCATAAAGTTTCAACCGGAAGAACGTATTATAAATTCGAAGAGTTCCATAGCATGCTACGCTACTGCATATTCTGTCTGCGCGCAATCTGATTGATCAACTTTAATCGTTAATAACTCCGTAAATAATGGTCTGAACCAAAATTGGCAAAGGAATTTTTAGTTCATAATTTTATCCTCTTTCGGTTCCTGAAATATTAATTAAATATTAATTAAACGTTATGGGACACCCTGTACAGAATGTCATTTTAAATGATATATTGAAATATCTCAAAAAAATGTAAAAGATACGGAAAAATGTTTTAAGCAAAAGTTCAGTTATTAGGGAGAAAGAATGTGATGACTTTGGTTGATCTAGAGAAGATGTCCTTAAACTCAAGTCAAGGTTACTTAAAATTTTTAAAAATGGAAATTCCGATTTTTTATTCCATATAGCTGACATCAAGACTTTTTCAAAACACTATAATAAAATATTTTTTTATTGAGTACTTATTTAAATTATGGGGCTTGAAAAAGTTAACAAGTCAACACTAAATTTGACTTCATGATAATCTATTTGAACGTAAAATTTTCTGCTCTTTTTATTTCCGGAATAAAAAAGAGATTTTCATTTAAAAGGACACCAGTTATAACAATTGCTTGGCGGGTGATCAATATTAATGTGATCAAATGGAGCGCTTCAGCGTTAACCTGTTAAATTTCAAATCTCATAATTTGTAAAGTACTTAATGAAAAAATATTTTATAATATTTCGAAAGGGTCTTGACATCAACTATATGAACATGAAATAAAAAAATTAGGCTTTCCATTTAAAAAATTTTAAATAACTCTGATTTTAAGAACATTTTTTCTCTAGGTTAACCAAAATCTTGCACTTTTTTTCTCCCTAGTAATTGAGCAACTTTGGTTTAAAACCATTTTCTTTTATATTTTGTGAAATATTTTAGTGTATCACTTAAAATGACTTACTCTGTATGTATGTATATACATTATATATATATATATATATATATATATATATGTATTAGGTAATAGATGGCTTTAGTAATCTGTATCTCGTCTATGCGTGAAGCCATCGTAAAGCCATCTATTGGAAAAATAATGGATTTCTTTTTACTACACCTTATATATATATATATCTATGACTAAAGTTGCAGTCTACTTGCTCTTTTTAAATGCTTTGAACATTATGCCAAATGATCTGCTTCGTTTGATTAGCTCCACTAATGTAACAAATGTTGCAATCGTAAGTGGACCAGATTTGTAGCACCATTGCTAAAGTATCTGATTCTTATAACCTATATATGTAATGTGTGATATAATGGAATTTAATTCAATTCCAATTATAATAAATCTTTTTATTTCGTTTAACGATGTATTTTATATACTGCGTGTTGCAGACCACTCGTACCCTTTTTATCCTCGCAAGATAAGGTCTAATTGTAAAAGTATTCAAAAAGATGTTGTAAGGTTTAAAAAGATCTACTTACTGATCTTATCAGTTTGATCTTGGGTGGCGTCACCAAGATCACGTCATATCAATTTTTTAAAATGAAACACTATTTTTGATGCCAGAATCTAATACCTAGTGTTAAGAAACTTTTCAAAATACTATAATAAATTTATTTTTCATTGAGTACTTTTTGAGTTGTAGAGCTCGTAACTTACAGTACCGTAGGCATTAATATTATGCAAGGTGTCCGACCGACGACTAAAACCTCTTCAATGTTGTTCAGGATATGTTCTTGAACAACATTCAAAAGATTTTAGCTTTGCGTAATGCTAATGCAGTACTATAACTTTATTATAGTGCTTTGAAAAATTCTCGACATCGGCTATTAGTTATTGGAATAAAAAGTTGGGTGTTCTATTGAAAAATTGACTGATGTTGACCTGATCTTGGCGACGCCATCCAAGGTCAAACTACTACTGACTAATAAGGTCAATAAATAGATCTTTTTAAACCCTACAACTTTTGTCTGAACAGTTTTATGATTGGATCTTATCCTACGAAGATAAAAGAGGTATATAGGTAGTCTGAAATACCTGAGTGGTCTGAAACATACGATGACGATGATGAAGAAATTGGATTATGTATCAATTACCAAATTGTAAATGTAAAATGAACAAATCGAACAAAAACTTTTAGAATTGAATGCTACGTGGAACAAATTGTCTCCTTTCTTATTGCCTCATAATTCAAGAATCGTTTCTTCTTCGCATTTTGATATTGTGGCATTGTAAAAACTAAGAGTGTTCCCGTATTACTGTATACGCGCATATTTACATATCGAAGATCGAAATTAATCGTTTCATGACGTTCCAATCAAGAACGTTTCGCCGTTTTAACGAAACTTCAGCAATTAATCGGATCTTCGATACGTAAATATGCGCCTACAGCGATACGTGTTATGGGACGTCAGCTTTAGTCATGAAAGTATTTTCCTGCCAATCTTTTCGAACGCTCCAGTTAACCCACTTCCCGAGGTGAGGCAGTTATATAAGCGGGAATGAAAACGATGACATATTGATGACGTAATGTACATAATGAGTCACTGGGAGCGTTTCGAAGCGTCAAATGAACCAGTTATATTGGTGCTATAAATTCTTTGTAGCGTTTGAAACGCTACAAAGTGGACCGCAATCTAAAACTTCTTGAATGTTATTTAGGATTATGACCTAGATAACATTTGTCAAGGCCATTGGAGGTTGTTTTTATTTTTATTTTTGCATAAAATATTCATTTTTACATAATTTTTACGGTCCCTTATTATTATAAAAATACACTCACTTCCAAAAAAGCGGTACACTAAAAATTTAGGAAAATTTTACCAAAGGGTATAGCATTAGGAGAAGGCTCTGCATTCTATCGCCACAGATGACAAAATAAATATCCAGATGAAAAATATTTTGTACGAAGTTTTATCCCAAAAGAGAGCCATTTTGAGATATTGAAAAAAAATGCGATTTTTCATTAGTATTTTTTTCTCCGCTAAATCTAAACGGACAAAAAAATCATGACTATAAAGAGTATCAGAAAGATTAGAATAAGAATTTTTTTTTGTCATTCTTTGCTTAAAATAATAATTTTTAAAATCGCATTTTTATCTGATTGTTTGACCACTTCTAAAATATTCAGCAGCTAAATATTATTATAAATTATATTCCATATTTTTTTCAGATTTTTAAATTTGATGAAGCATGTCGAAAAAAAAATTAAAGCCGTTTTTTTCGCCATTTTTCGACTTAAAATATATCAGTTCACATATTTTAAATTGTTCTTAAATATAATTGTGCTTACCTTTGATCTAAATTTAGAATAATATGAAAAAATATTTGAACGGTTTTGAATAATAATTCTTTAATGTATTTTGAGGAGACGTAGATAGCTTCCCAACTTATATATCGCAGCTTTCAAAACATGTTCTTATGAAATATCAGGCAATGAAAAACTATATACAGGATTGGCCATATTCGACGGAAAGATCTGGCAACACTGTAACTTTTGATAGAGATGTTAGATCGAGTAACGACGTAGCGCGTTTGAAGCGTCAGTCGAAGGAAATTTTTGTCATGGAGCAGTACACGCCACGCAAACGCTCTCAGATTGTTGAAATTTACATTCAACAAAACAAGTCAATTGTTAAAACTCAACGTGCATGGAGAAAAATAAATAAAGTGAAAAGTGCGCCTTCCGCGAACACATTGTATCGTTTGTATGAAAGATTTTCAACTGGTGAGGCACTTACTAATCCCAAGCGTCCAAATAAAATGCGACCAAGGCGATCGGATGATAATATCGCACTCGTACAGGCCAGTGTTCAGAGGTCTCCAACAACATCTCAAACACGTCGATCTGAGCAGTTGGGCATAAAACGAACCACTTTACGTCGCATATTGCATCATGATTTGCATTTGTTCCCATACAAAGTTCAACTGACGCAAAAACTGTTACCTGTCGATAAGCCACGTCGATTGGAATGGGCCCAAAGAGTAATCGAAATGGTTGAAACTGACGAAAATTTTTGGCAAAAAATCATCATGAGCGATGAAGCTCATTTCACGTTAACCGGAACCGTAAACAAACAAAATTGTCGGTTCTATGAAAATCCTCAAATCATTAACGAGGTACCTCTTTATGCCCAGAAAGTGACTGTTTGGTGCGGTGTTTGTGCTGATATGATCATTTGGCCCGTTCTTTTTCGAAGATGAAGCTAGCTGAACGGTTACCGTCAATCAGGAGCGTTATCGTAATATGGTAAGTGATTTTTTGTTCGTGATAATGGTATGGAGCACTTCTGGTTTCAACAAGATGACGCTCCACCACACACAGCTCGAGCCACTATCAATTTCTTGAAACAATTGTTCCCTGGACGTTTGATGTCAAAAAATGGTGATTTTGAATGGCCACCGCGTTCACCAGATTTAACGGCTCCAGACTTCTTTTTGTGGGGCTATTTGAAATCAAAGGTTTATGTCAACAAGCCAAGGACTCTAGACGAACTTAAGGCCAACATCCGACAGGAAATAGCCGCCATATCTGCCGAAACATTGGTCAAAACGATGGAAAACGCTGCAAAACGGGCACTACTCGCCATGCAGGCTCAAGGCGGTCATTTAAGAGATATCATATTCAAAAAATGATGTACACAAATCTCCTTGAACCCTATTAAATGATTTTTAAAATGAACAGCAAAAAATGTGTTTTTTTCCCATGATTGAAAAAAAAACATCTTTCCGTCGAATATGGCCAACCCTGTACAAGGACAAATCAATAAGTACCCGTGTTTCAAGACAGGCGACGTTGCTGATGCAAATTGGCATTACCATAGTGTACTACCATCTTTCAAACGACGCCATACAAAATTTCAGAGTGATTCATGCAATGGTCTTGATTTGACAGCAATTTGTAGTGAGCGTGTTTGATATTTTCCGATACAATGAAAAAAGAATAATATCGATCCGTGATTCGTTTTTTTGGATATTTTTGGATGGAAAAACGTGCGAAGAAATAAAAACGAAATTGGATGCCGTCTATGGGAACTCTTCATCATCTATGACAACCGTCAGATATTGGTTCAACGAATTCAAACGTGGTCGTTCGTCTGTTTTTGATGAGGAGCGCCCAGGCCGTCCGGCAGACGTAGTTACTAGGAGGAAATCGTTGAAAAAGTCCACGATATGATTCTCGTTGATCGCCGAATGAAAGTGCATGAAGTAGCAGAGGTCGTAAGCGTGTCGTACGGAACGGTATTCAATATTTTGCATGATAACTTGGGAATGAAAAAGCTGTCGGCCCGATGGGTGCCGCGATTGCTCACGGTAGATAACAAGCAGATGCGGTTATCAATTTCAAAGCATGGTCGAATTGCGTTACGAATTGCTGCCGCATCTACCGTACTCTCCGGATTTAACCGCCTGTGACTTCTTCTTGTTTCCAAACTTAAAAAAATGGCTCGGTGGAAAGAAATTCAGTCGAATGAGGTCATTGCCGAAATAGAGACCTATTTTGCAGAGTTCGACAAATCGTATTTTTCTGAGGGGTTAAAAAAATGGCAGAAGTTTAGGAAAAGTATATCCTCCTAAAAAGGGATTACGTTGAAAAATAAAAAAAATTTTTGTGAAAAGCTTGCGTCTTCATTACTAACACGGATACTTATTGATTTGCCCTCGTACAATATAAGGTCGTGTAAGGTCTCGCGTTCAAAATAACTATAATCTAAATTTCAATAAACATCACAGAGTAAAAGTAGACTGAAGAAAAGCATTGTATAAGCAAGCTAAATAATTTGTTATTAAGAGCAGTACGTGAAGTAAAGCGAGTAAGCACGAAGATAAAAAAGTGCAGAATTAGATTTAGAGAGGACTTACAAAATGAAAAGCTCCGTCAATTTTTTCGAGTCCAAAGATATCCAATATTAAGGTTCTCAATTCAAATGATTTTTAAATGGTATATATCAGTATAGTGTATCCAATCTAGATATGCTCCAATTCCGTCCCACGTACATTCTATATACGTATTCACCTCCGAAAAGATTATCTCAGGAACCAACCGGAGTAGCGAAGACAATCTGGAGTAGCATGCATAATTTCTTGAATTTATCCAGCCAATTCAGTTTGACCTCTTCCCAAACGATTCTCAGAGAGATCACAAGTGAAAATTATTAGCGACAGAGAATTCCAAAGTAAATTCCGAGAATTAATTTTTAAGAGAATTAATTTTTTTGTGTATGCATGCGGGCATACATACGTGCGTGTGTGCATGCGTACGTGCGTGTTACAGCGTTTCGCCGCGATAAAAGACTGAATCAATAGGCATGAAAAATGTCTCGACGAAATTTTATGTTACATGCTATTTCGTTATTATGTGCTTAATTGTGAAAATGTGACTTGTCTCGTACTTATTGAAGTTATAATTATTGTCGAAAACTGAAGTTGTCTTGAAATTTTATACATAAAAAATAAAATCGTATTTTTCACTCGTTTCAATAGTTGTCAGACCGTGTATCTTCTGCTCACTTTACAATCATTTTCTGACTATCAAGGGACGAAAGGAGAGTTTTCCTCCATTTTTATAAGTGTTTTAAAGCGATTTCGTCATTTAGATTTATTCAAATGGTCTTTATTTACAAGTGGCACGTAACATAAATTAACGCGGTTCTGGCTTCTGACGTCACAAGTTTAATATGGCCGCGGCGACTTTTTTCTTCTTTTTTTTTCTTTTTTTTTGTAAGGCGGGGGAAATGCATTATGCATATCCTCGATTTACGGAAACAGACTAAGAGTTATGTGGAACTCGAACCCACTAAAACTCCCACCGATGTTCTTCGCTGGTTTTTCGTGGGGGGCGCTTGGGCACGCGTGCAGCATTCTTCTAGGCCTCCAAGCCCGTCAACTTCGACCCTAGAATATCTATAATAAGAGTACGATTCAATAGAATATGGATGAGACAAAACTGCATCGAAATGTGCGCTCATTTTCAAATGTGAGGTGTAAAACTGAAATTGTACATATAATAATTTAGCAGAACGCAACTGTTTTATAAATGCGATGCTGCTGAGATAAGACCATTTCTCTAGATCTAAAAATATAATTTAATATATTCTGCTGAACGCAGAAGGAGAGAGTCAATGATTTTATAATGAATAAATTAAAGAAGCATGACAGCAGTGGTAAAGACAAATAGAATGAAAGTGAAATTTATTTAAAAATAAACAGTATGAAAATGAATGAGCTTAAAAATAGGAGTATTAACTATCTTTTTAAGATATTTAATTTTTTATTAGATATATATAACTTTATTATAATATATATTCAATTTGTTAATTTATGTCCAAAACATTATCAGTGACAATAGAATTGCATAATAATATGAAGTAATAAAACAATATACAATTACGTCTTCTTTCTATCTTCATTTTTGTATCAAAACATATTTACATCAAAATGTACCTGGAATAATATATAATATAATACGTTTAATAATTTATTTATATTAAAAAATCATAAAAGCAAATTGTTACTAACCTCACATAACACTAAATTATTAAACGGAGTCCAGTTTTATCGTTCTGCAGAACTTTCAGCAGAAATTTTTCGTCTTTTTTCTCGTGGAAAACACATTTTAAAATCCTTTTTGGCAGAGTTTGTACAATAATCTGCTACACAATCAGGTATTGCAGCTCTAATATGTCAACAAACAAGTAGGTTAAATTACAATGACTACACGAGAAATTCACGTTTTTATTTCATTAAAAGAATATAAAATTCCACCGCAATCCCTTTGTCACTCACCTATCCTTCTCAATTTGAATGACTCGCCGAATAAAATGACCAGTAAACAAACCACTCACCTCTGACAAACAGAAAACTCGCTCAAAACAGTGTAAATGACTGTGTGTAAATGGTGTAAACTGTTTGTACACTGATAGTACATACGAGCACGCATTTTCTGCTTTTGCCTTAATTTGGTAGGCCAATCACTGTACTTTTATTATAGATATTTTAATTGACTCTATCCCTCGGCGACCTCTGGTAACTATGGGTCACCGGAGCCCTAAGCCCCGGGAGCCCCGGAGCTCACCGGGCTTACCTTTCTAACAAGAAGAGTAAACACCCGTCTCCTCGCCTCGTCCCTTTCTCAGTTGTAAGGAGAAAGGGGGGCAGAGTTGGAGACTAGGTACCCGTCCAATCCCCTCGCCCAGTGTGTCATAGAGCATTACGCCCGCCGCGACAGACGCGGGAACCTGACGGCATTGGGTCCCGCCGCGCGAGCATCTCTTCCTCCTTCCAACTTGTCCCCTCTCCTTCTTTGTCTCTTCTTTCCTAAGCATGACACTTTCACAGAAGGAGGAGACGGCCTCCAGATTCTCTCACCTCTCAGCATGGATCTGATCAGTGCCTCCCCCACCATTTCTAGGGCACCGCGCTCAACGTCCTACGCTGGACACTCCTCAAGGGCATATTGCGTGGTTGGCAGCGCAGTAGTGGCACTGCGCAACCGGCTCTTTATCTATCTGGTGCAGATACTCACCGAAACAGCCATGTCCGATGAGCATCTGCATCGAAACAACAACCCCCCATGGTCCCTCTCTACCTATTCCAGCAGGCAGGGACGGATGGCTTGTACGATCCGAATCTGCGAGACGTTCGCGCTAAGCGTCAAAGATCCGCCTTTTCTCGTAGTCTTATCCGCCTTTTCTCCGCATCCATTACGCGAGAATACTCCCCGCATGCGGAACGTATGCGAACCCATCGAGTCTCGGCGAGCCCGTATGTCAGCAAGTCCACGGGGGGATCCCTGCCAAGACCGCGGATACGACATGCGATATCGTCCTGTACGTCCTCGTAATACGGAGGACGAGGCGTCTTTGCACCTGGCACAGCATATGCCGGATGTTAGACCATCCCTTGCCTTCCCATCCCATATGAGTGCTCCGCATAGGAGCCTTACCAGGACGGTTTACATGTAGACACGCCGAACTGCCATCCTCAAGCCATGAAGGTTGGGCAAAAGACCAGCGTGTCGGCCTGTTTGCCCACCCTGAGAGTCAGTTGTTCGAAATGAACCCTGAACTCCACCGGCCAGCGTGAGGACCAAGTATTTCAGACTTAGGTCTCACTTAGATGGAGGCTGTCCCTATTCTTATGTGGGCTGGGAGTGGCGGCCCCCGAATCTTTGTCTTGTGAGATGTTACCTTCAGTCCCACTCCCCTTATTGAACCAACCACGCACTCTATCGATGTTTGCGGTGGTGATCGTTTCCCCCCAGTCCTGAGAGTACCAGGGTGTCATTTGCATAGCAGATGACATGACCTCAGTGAGAGGGCATCGCGGAGAACGGCGTCATAGGCTCGGCGACTACTCAGGAGCTTTAAGAACAATGTAAAATATGTTAACTGGTATATTTTATGTAGGAAAATGGCGAAAAAAAACGGTTTTAATATTTTTTCCTGTTCCACTAAAAGATTCCGCACAAAATCAAAGAATTTTGGTCCTCAGTGAAATTGGCTGAAATTTTAGTATGTAACTGTATGTTGTTCTTGATTCACTAATCAAGTGTCTATAGGTACAAAGCTTGAAAATGACCCGTTTTTTTGTTATACTTGTTAAAGTTTTATTTTATTAATGCCTCACAATTATCTGTAATAAATCAAGAGATTTTTTTAGATAACAATATGCGAATCACTCTCACCATCCTCACCTGCACTCCCTCCCTACTCCCACATATATATGCCTACGCACGTATTTTTATATGACAAAGATACATAAAAATCGAAGTAAATATATTTTTTTTATACTTGTAAATGTGTGTATGTGTGTGTGTGCATCAATTACGTATTTAGTTTTTTACCGTTTTCTCAGAATTATCCTCATGAACGATGTGAACGTGTGTTATAGATGCTTTATTTCTTTGGGGTGTTTGATTTTCGTAATTTCTCTTGCCTCACGTTTAGAATGCACAAAAAAAAATAAAGAGAATAGGAAAAGAATTTTCTATCCTATGTTAACATTCGTGATAATCAAGCACCTCACACATGAGAGGTAAGAGAACTCACGCATTTCAAACGATACGCATGAGAGAAGTCGTAAAAATCTAGCAGAATCTAAATACATGATTGTAAAAGATTTACTTCAATTTTTACGCTACTTATAAAAATACGCGCGCGGGCGTATGGGTGAGGTGGGAGGTGAGGAGGGAATGAGCGGTTTGGGGGAATGAGGGTGAGGATAGTGAGAGTGATTGGCATATTGTTATCTAAAATCTTTTAATATATTACAGAAACATGATTTTGAAGCATTAATATTGTAAAATAAAACTTTAAAAACGGCTTAAACTAAAAACTTAGTCATTTTAAAGCTTTGTACTTATGGACATTTTTGATCAGTGAGTCAAAAACTATAACATACAAGTATTAAAGTTTCAGTCAATTTTATCGAGGGCTAAAATATTTATATCTATGATTTTGTGCAGGATTCTTTAAAAATAAAAAAAAATGGAATATAATTTATAATAACATTTAGCTGCTGAATTATTTTAGAAGTGGTCAAATATTTAGATCATATGAAAAATGCAATTTTAAAAGTTCTTGAGTTCTTTTAAAAACAGAATTTTTAACTTTAATCGGTTGATTCAGCAGTATCTACCAATCAATCAGGCTTTCAACAGAAAAAGAAATTCATCCATTTATTTGCCTCTCACTCTACTCATCTTTCTACCGCCATTGTCATCGGTAGTATAATATATTATATCGATGTGGGTTGTCGATTCCAGTAGATGCGGTCATTCACAACTGCATAATAGATTTCAGCGGTATAATCAATGGCATGTCTTTTTTTTAATAAAGTTCGTAGCATATCGAATTGTGATACAATTATGACGGACTTCCGTAGAAATAGATTAAAACAAAAGCCAAAATGAAAAGATACAGGTTGTAAAAACGAATTTTTTCGTAAAAAGAAGCATGTCTTTTTCTTTATAAGAAAAACTCAATTTTGAATTATTTTTTATAGAGAAGACGAAAGTCAGCAATAAACATATTTCTGCAAATTTAAATTATAAGTTGACCAATAAATTTGATTCATTGCAAGTTTAAATAACGACAATCATCGATGGATCTTTAGTATTTTGAATAATTTATCAATAAATTGATAATTTAATATACTAATGTAATTTAATATGTTTTTTATGACCGATTGCTGCCAACCGAAGGTTGGCGAAAAACGAAGGGAGTATGCGTTTCACCGAGGCAAATCGGTTGTAAGCGCATATTTCCATAACTATAATGTATATTCTTATCAATTTTTGGCTATAAATTATTGACCAAGATTAGTTTATAGCACATAATTATCAATAATTTATTGTTAATAAATAAGGATTTTCGTTTACATGAGTTTTTTATTGATTAGAAATGAATTCTCGTTGTATGAATCGTTCTTTGATTAGATGTTGGCTGAATCTAGGAAGCAAATCGATTAACCAATGAGATGTATTGTCAGTAGGAAATTTTAGTAATCCTCAGTTATGGTTAGCACATGTCATAAGCAAAGAGAAAGCTGATAGAGGACATGACGGCCCAAAACCTGTAACCGTAAAATGCTGCCGCGCATTACCATCCTCTGAAGAAGTGGATGTTAACTACACAATAATATCCACCTTTTTGCGGTTCTCCTGGAAATATGGTAAATAGTTGAAATCGCTAAAATAACTAAAATCTATTAAATTAATAAAGATTCCAATGATTGCAGTAATTTATTTCTATCAGGAGCACTACAAAAAAGTGGATATTGTTGTATAGTTAACATATTCAGAGAGCGGCAGCATTTTGCGGTTTTAGGCCGTCATATCCTCTCTCAAGTTCTCTCTGATCATAAGTTGAGTTCAGAATAAAAAAAATTAAAATTAAAAAAAAAGTAATTTTCCCACCTATCAAGGTGGTTGATTTTTATATCAGTCAGATTGTTGTCCGGAAGACTGGTTAGTGATTCTCCTATGAGGAAATGTCCTGGCATTAAAGGTTCCAGATCAGACGGATCAAAGGATAGGGGTGACAGCGGCCTCGAATTCAGGCACGCTTCAATCTGCACGTTGTCAATTCCTCAAAGGTAAACAAGGTATTGCCCATGACTCTGCGGAAATGATATTTGCAGGATATTTGACTCCTGCTTCCCATAGACCTCCTAGATGCGGCGAATATGGAGGAATAAAGTTCCATTCTATACCTCTCTCCTGCAACGCGTCGCCAATTTCTCCGTTGATGGATGTGCGGAGAAAAGCGTACAACTCTTGTAACTCGCGTTTAGCACCCACGAAATTGGTGGCGTTATCGCTGCAAATCTTTTGAGGCGAACCTCGCCGATCAATGAAAGCGAGGTAACGTGGCTAGGAAGGCCGTCGTAGATAATTCACTTGTAGCCTCGAGATGAATGGCTTTAGTGGCGAAGCATATAAATAATGCTACGTAGGATTTGCATGTTTTCCGACCTCGTCCTTTGTTGACAAAGGTAGTAATTGGTTCAGCAAAATCGACTCCAGTGACGGCGAATGCTCTGAATGGCTCTATCGCTGGGAAGGGATCCCATCGCTTGTGTTAGTCCTCATGGGTTATGCCTAGCACACCAGACACAGGAACGGCAAACCTGACGCACCAAATTTCTTGCATTTAGCGGCCAGTACTGCTGGCGTATTGATGCCAACAACAATTGTGGATTAGCATGTAGTAGAGCGTGATGCTCTCTTTCGATCAGCTAACGTGTGATCTTGCATTGTGCGGGCAGTAAGATGGGATGTTTCCTTTCGAAACTCCAAGGCGCCGCCCTGAAGTCGTCCGCTCATCCTGATACCATGTTTGTCTAAAAATGATAGCTGAAGTAATGGGCTAGTTCTGCTTAATTCTCGTTTGTTTTGAAGGCATTTTAGCTCTTCCGCGAAGTAGACACGTTGTAAATGCTTGAGTACTTCGCGTCTTGATAACTCCAACTCAGGAGGTAGAATCAATTTAGATAGTTCTCGGTTTTCATGTCCTTTGCGGCAATTATGAAGAAATCTAATGTAATAGGCAAGTATCCGCTCAATCCTTGTGAACGTTGAGCAGTTCGTGATGAGTGTGTTGATTGTCTCGTTGGAAACCAATAATTGAGGTACGATGAGATTGCAAACTGCAGTGAGTTGCTTAGCTTCAATCTCGGCTCTATGTATGGCATCCTCGGCAAATTCCAAATCGAGATTTCCTTCGCTTGTAATGGGACGAATATATGACAACCATTTAGGGCCATTCCTCCATAAGGAATTATCCTTCAGCTGAACAGGTGAAACTCCTCTTGAGATCAGATCTGCGGGAATCTCCGAACCTCTTACATGATTCCAATGAATAGCAGGCAGTATTCGCTAATTTCCGACACACGGTTGGATAAAGTTTTCCAACGCGCTACGCCGCGACGCCAGTACAGCACGACCATGGAATCAGACCATGCTCGTATTTCATCGATTTCAATGTGAATGGCGTGTTTTACATTATTGATCAGTTTACATAGTAGTAACGCGCTACATAGTTCTAATCTAGGTATAGATTGCTTCTTTAAAGGAGTTACCCTCGCTTTCGCGCATATAATAACTGTCGTTTCTTCGCTGGATTCGCTTACCGATCGTATGTAGATACATGTGCTATATGCTTTCTCGGAAGCGTCACAAAATCCAAACATGGAATATCGACAATTCTTTGATACATCTACAACTAATCGAGGAACATATAACTCGTGAGTATTATTTAAGGAATTTCGGAATTCCTTCCATTTGTCTAGCACCGAATCCGGGAGTGGATCGTCCCAGCCTGTCTTGATTTCCCAAAGACTTTGCATCAGGATTTTAGTTACCGTTAAAATAGGACTTATCAATCCCAAAGGATCGAATAGTTTACCAATTGCGGACAGCATCTCGCGCTTTGTGGATGCATGACATATTGTATTTGTGATAATCTGAAGTCTGTCCGAATTTGGCTTCCATTCGAGTCCCAAAGCTCGAATAGTATCATTCGCATCAATCTTAAAAGTAGAATTAGATTCACAGAGCTCGTGCGGAACTCCTTTCAGTGCGTCGTCAGAATGCACCATTTGTGCCCTTCGAATCCTCCTTCTTGTAATAACATACTGTAAATACATAACTGTTCTTGCAAAGAACGAGCATTTTCAATCATGCTAGCCCCCGAAATTATATCGTCGACATAAGTATCATTCATAGAATATGAGACGCATAACTCTTTACCTTCCTCACCTAATTGTCACGTACCGCCAAGTAAAATGCACAGGCTTGGCTATACGTAACAGTATTTAAGCGATACATTTAATCTTGTACAGATTGCTCAGGCGAAAATTTCCATAAAATTCGTTGAAAATCGCGATTGTCTTCCTGAATCAATAACTGGCGATACATTTTCTGTAAATCGGCAGTTAAAGTGATTTTGTAAGTACGAATAATTATGTCGATTAAGCCATCTTGTAAAACGGGTCCGATCAAAAGAGTATCATTTAAAGACGCCCTTATTATTTTTAGCGGATGCATCAAATATAACACGTAATTTTGTACTAGTACTAGATTCTTTTAACTCCCTATGATGAGGCAAATAGACCGCGCCTTTGCAATCGTCAAGCGCAGATTTCAGGACTGACATGTGATCTAACTCGATATATTCTCGCATGAACTACTAACATAACGATCTCGCATGACTTCATTGTTCTTGAGTGTGCGTTCCAAATGCATTAAACGCTTCAAAGCTACTTCTCGGTTATCACCAATAGGTAAATTCGCATCGCGAAAAGATAATTTTACCATGAATCTATTAGGTGTTGGAATTAATTCGTAGCGTTTTTTAAATGAAAGAATGTTATTTATTTCACCCGCGAGGGCCGAATCCCTGCAGGCCATTATCGGGACGGCATCTGCTATGATCCATCCAAGTTTCGTATTTTGTAAAACTAGCTGATCCTGCCCAAATTCGATTTTACCCATCTAACAAATCAAAGAAATATTCCGCCCCTAGTAACATGTTTATTGGACCATCTCGCATGACTTCATTGTTCTTGAGTGTGCGTTCCAAATGCATTAAACGCTTCAAAGCTACTTCTCGGTTATCACCAATAGGTAAATTCGCATCGCGAAAAGATAATTTTACCAGTGACAGTTTGCTCAAAATACTGCTCGCATCTTTTCTCGTCTGTCGATAACGCTCTTGTTTGTTGTCGTAATTCTCTAATTTCCAGAATCTTTCCAGACATTCCTTTAACACATCGCGAGGTTCTACCGAACAAACCAATGCACTTGTCGCTCCCCTGTCGGCCTCGATGGCCGAATCCCTGCAGGCCATTATCGGGACGGCATCTGCTATGATCCATCCAAGTTTCGTATTTTGTAAAACTAGCTGATCCTGCCCAAATTCGATTTTACCCATCTAACAAATCAAAGAAATATTCCGCCCCTAGTAACATGTTTATTGGACCATTATTGTGGAATTCTGAGTCAGCTAATACAAGATTACTCGGTATCTGTAGCTTGTCACGATCTATATTCGTGGACGCCAAA
>NW_011627345.1:1538859-1577307 GCF_000204515.1 Acromyrmex echinatior | reverse complement strand
TATAGATATAAAATAATTATGTATTATCTAAAATAATTATATGTTTTTTTATAAAATATATTATTCTAAAATAATTATATATATTCTCTAAAGATCTTAGCAAAAATAGATATATATTTGTATAAAATTTAAATAATACTTTAAAATTTTTATTTTTGGTAATACATGATTGTTTTATATCTAATTAAATAATGGATTCAAAATTCAATGCTTACAAAAATTATATTTTCATAATTGTATGATTATTTTTCAGCAAACTGCATGCGTTCATATAGCAACTATTTTTTAAACTAATGATTATAAGTTATTTTTTTACTCAGTTTTAATCAAATTACTCAGTTTTAATTAAATTTTTCAAAGATATAGGTATCATAATTGAAGTAAAAATTTCATTTTTTTCAATAATTTAAATCAAAAACTACTAGGGTTATTTTGATAAAACAGTTTTATTGAAATAATCCGGGTGTTTTCCGAAATTTTTGGAAAAAAAATTTTCTCCTTCAACTTTTACACTTTGTATCTTTGAAAACTGTTGACATAAACTTAACTATCACCCTGTACATATGAGCGCAAAACGTCACTGCTTCTTTCGATTTTTCTTTTGCGCTTAATTCTCAATGATGTTTCCGACTTCGTCAAGCTGAATTATCGATATATCTCTTTAATAATAAGGCTCTCGAAATAATTTATAATAGAATTAATCGGCCGCTTGATGTTAGGCTGAGCGGCTCAACTGCATATGCGCGGACGTCGAAGCATTTGCGTTATAAACAATCGCATGGACCGTGGTCATAAATTAATAAACGGACAATAACGCGGCGAAGTAAAGCCTGACTGACGTGCTGACAGCCACGGCCGATGGTCGGTTTTGTCGTGTCGACGGCCAGGTAATCCTATCGACTCGTCGGCGCATACGTCGCGTCGCGTCGCGTCGCATCGCGTTGCATAGCGTCGCGACGCCAGAATGCGCGCGCTCGATTATCCGCGCCGCGAAACTCTCGACCTCGCTCCCGTCATCCCGCGTGTAATCGCAGTTTTAGTCCTTTGCCATATTTCGGCTCGTTCGCATCCGGCCGCCTGCGATTGTGTCAGGCCATGCGTTCCGGCCGATCGATCCCGCAGGACAAAACAGATTTTTTGATCCCCGCGTTGCTCCACCCTCCTCAATCTGCCGAATGAAGCTGCCGGGAATCGCTGTTGTTTCTCGCACGTATGATATATTCTCGTATAGATGTATTTACATGGCACCGAATGCAGAACGATTTCAAATGCAGCAGATTTGAATTGTAATGCTTAGCCTGATTATCCGAACGATACTTCATTATTTTCGTTGCGAAGCTGTTTATCATTGATAACAAAATCATATGCACGATTATAAAAAAATGATTTCTATCATTATGCTACGGTTATTATTGTTTCACAATTACATGACTCATTTAAGAAATTTTTTTCGTATAAATGTATCGTTTTATGTAACATATCAATTATAATAATTATTTAAAGAATATTTTAATAGAGGAAAGAAAAAGGATTGTTGATTATGTATGTCATTTTATTGAAATAACTCAATAGATATTCATGTGATATAAATGTTTCTATTGTTAGTATCAAATAAATTATTTTAGCAAGCATAAACTTTTGATTCTGATAAAATAACAGGACTACACACATATATATTGTTTATCGTGTTAAATCTTTTGACTAGACAATTCATATTTTAATAACACATATTTCAGTGGATAGTGTCAAAAAAATAAACTATACTTGTAACTATTTCATGTACGTCTGAATCTTGTTTCTGTTAAAAAGCTGAATCAACGTTCGTGACTGTAGTTTTTAAATTTAGATATTTATTGCTTTTATGTAGAAGAAATGCGATTGTTAAAAACGTAATCCAATATCATAATGCTAAATGTGAATTTTGCGGTAACATGCATTTTATATGAAACACGAGATTATTTTTGTTAGACAAAAACAACGGACTTTGTTTCAACGAGAAACGTGCGCTTATGAATAACGACGGAAACTGCTATTCTCTCGTCGAATTCATTCATTATTACAAATGTATCGCGCGTGATTATACTGGAATCACGTTAATGCAGCACACCGAATACGTGCCGTTTCTATGCCCTTCTCGCCAACTGTGTACTACGTATTCGGCGTCAACCACAGGCATGTCTTCAACCATAAAAAATACTGAATCTAGTTTGCAATTTAGCTAGTTGCCATGTTTCGCGCCATGTAAAATAAAGTTTCTCGTATATATTTTTTTTTTCGTGCATGAAATTATACAACATGCTTTCGCTGGAGGTGAAAAGATGCAAGATTTTTATTCCAAACTGTTTCATATTAATTTAAATAGTTCATGAGAAAAATATATGAGAATAATCATAATTTATTATGACAGTAACAAGCAAAAAGCATTTCTTAAGTATATTAAAACAGACAATATTTATTATAAATCTTCTGAGTTATTCATTATTAGTTTTCGAATATTATTGTAGTTTGTGAATCCAGAAGCTTTAAAAAAAAATACAAAAATATTGAAAAGAGAAATGCGAGAGAGAGAGTGAGAGAGAGAGAGAGAGAGAGAGAGAGAGAGAGAGAGAGATACAATAAATCTGATCAGATTTCAAGAATATATTTCGGGGAAAATATTAAGTATATATAAGAGAATATAAAGTCCATCTCCTGAAGAAACTACAAGAAATGAAATGTAACACGAAAAACACAACGGTCGAGAATACTCGTGGTGGATTCACCGGAATTTGCATATCCGAGTGTTCTCGAGCTCGGTACCAAACAGGTCAGAAGCGAGTAGAGCTTGCTACAGTTTTCAATCGCATACGAAATATCCGATAGGCCGTCTTGCATATTTTACATCAGTTTCCGTACTTACTCTTACTCTCTTCGACTTCATCAGGATTCCTTGCGCGGGTGGCGGAAACATTTTACCATCCATTTGTGTCGTACGACTTGGAAGCACGGCGTCCTTCCAACGTTCGTTCTCGCTGTAGTAATCATGACTCTTAACAGCTTCCAAATCGATTGCTACTTGGCACATAGCGACATTCGCCGTTAACTAAAAAAGAAGTAATCGGTCCTTCTTAGTCTGGATGCTGTGAACTCAACGGGAAAGGAAGTCCAATACAGTCGTACGTACGAATCGTGACAAATCAGTGGCGATCGATCTTGCGACGTTTAGAACTCTCAAAAGTAAATAACTCGAGTTTCAATAAGGTGTACCTTAATAACTTTCCGAAGATTTAATCAAAGATTTAGTAACTTACACAAGAGAGAAGTAAAACCTAGGAAAAAAATGCTGTAGGTTTTAGT
Source organism: Acromyrmex echinatior (assembly GCF_000204515.1). The sequence continues at coordinate 1,573,971 of NW_011627345.1, read as the reverse complement.
CCTCTCAATAAGTTTATAAACTGCCAATAAAAATTTCTTGATTCCTTGCGATCGACGAATGATAGCCGGCTACCTGTCGCGGTAATCCGAGCGTAATGCCGATCTTTGGCTCGAGAATGACGGATGTTCTTCGTTTCTTGTATTGTGTTGCTGGCAGAATCTATTACGAATCCATTGAGGAGAGTGGACCACTCCAGGCAATCGATTCCGAATGGTTGACCGTAGGTGCCGGTGGAGACACAGGAAGAGATCCACCTCGTCACGCCGGCGAGGAGGCTGGGAGTGGCTCAACCGGAATTGCAACGTGGTTTACCCGCTGAGAGATGTTAGCTTTTCGTCAAAGGGTCCTATTAGTATGCGGTTAGTATTACGGCGCGTTGTATCAGGATACATTGAAGCAAGATACGACGCACTATTAGCGATTCTCTGGTACGTGAACTACCGACCTCTTCGCCGTTCTCTCTTCATTCCGCGGGCCATTCTGCCGCCCGCATCACCTGTCGTCTATGCGCGAGTTCGTGTGTTTGTACCTACTGCGACACTTCTCGACTTCCTACGCTGCATCGCTTTGTGCGGGACATTCGGTAGAAACGGGAACGTTGGATCAGCCAATAAGACGATTAGTGCGCGCTCGACCCTTAACACTGCAACGTCGGAAATCGCCGCGTGCGCACATTCCAACGTGATCTACCGTAAGAGATCGACTGCTTCTACTGGCTCGGGGAGATACTTGGAATACTTCAGTGAATACCGCCATTTACGGCGACACGATGCTTCATGTGTCCCGAGATGTGCATTGGAATTTACGCATACTCTTCCGTACGGTTAAATGGAAAAGGATCGTTTAAGTCGTTATGCTGGTTATATTTCAATTACTCATTTGTATGCGCATTCAGAACGTAGGAAAAAGAATGGTGACTCTGAATTTTTCCATATACGATAGAAGCAAATAGTCTTTTTCTTTTTTTTTTATTATTTAGAATTATCTCTTTCCATTTACAATAAAATATAACCTGGCGGTCAGTTTTACAAATCAATTAATATTCCCTAAAATAGGCTAAACGCGTCCATTGTTTTACTCTCTATTTTTTTCTCTTTTCATATTTTCAAACATGAACAACTTCAAACATGAACATATACACATTTTTGGAAATGGAAAGAAAGAGACTCTTTTCGCGTATGTGCGAATGAACTGTCGAACGAACGTAATTGTTATTAACTTTTCACCGGCATTTTTTTCACTCTTTGTCCACAACCTGGATCTTCGAATTTCAATACACATTTTTATATTTCAATATTTATATTGTTCTGGACTGTATAAAAATGCAAAATAATTTTTAAACTTGTGAAAGCTTTAACAACAATTTTTATTATAACAATTTAATTGTATTTTATTTATTATTTTATAGATTAAAATTTATCTATTAAAATTTACTATAAAAAATCGACTGTACTATTAAAATCCAACATTACGAGCTAAGAGTTCAATTAAATGTACTGTCGCTGTTGATTAAACATTTAAAAACGAGAGGTACAATTAGATATATAATTGTAATTCGTTTTATATTTAAGTCATTCATAGTCAGTTTTTATGTTTAAAACCATTTATAATCTTAAAAATGTCATAAATCAATCACAGAGCCGAATTAGTGCCTTAAGGGGAGGTTTGGAGGGTAAAAAAATCGATTTTTTTTTTACACTTTTTGCATCTCTAAAGTATGTAAAATATGCCTGTAAAAGGATTTTGCAATATTCAAAATTTTAAAGCAATTTATCACTTGTTGAACTGGATCTTGCATCGGTCGAAAATCAAGATATTATACGTAAAATAAGCGAGAATCAAAAGAAGAAGGATTTAAATGAAGCAAAATTTAAAATTAATTTTCTTCAAACAGGAGGAGAAATTGACTTATAGGCTAGGAATCGTTGATTAAATTAAGTTATAAAATATGTTATAAAATATGTTAACAAAAAGTTATTATAAAGTAAAACTTTAACCGCGTTTTTCTCGTTTTTCAAACTGACGGAAAATGTACAGCTTCAATCATCCGATTGACATGAAGTTTTTTCCTACGAAAAATAGATAATTTTTATGGGGCTATGAACTTAAAAATGCCATAAATTTTCCAAAATAATTATTTCTTTGAATAGATTGAAAGCGAAAAAAAGTTCGTGAAAGTTGACTCTTAATTTCAAATGGTTGCCATTCTGTAAATTTTAAATTTTTTCAAATAAATGAGGTTTATGGCCCCACAAATTTAATACATTTTAATTCTAGAAAAATGCCTATTACGGTCGAAGCTGGATCTTCATTGCTTTCAATAATTCAATCTTGAATTAGTAATATACACTACATATGTATTTATATATACAATATTGTAGTCTTTTCTCTCAATATTGTAGAACTGCGCGCCGAATTGTTTTTCCGGATTATAAACGCAATTAAAAGTACTCTAATAATCGCGAATTGAATTGACAAGCAATTTAATAATTTGGTGCTACCATCAAACATCATATTATAAAGATGTTAATATGTTGAAACTGTTAATAAATTTATTGCGAAAAATATTATCTCAGCCGGGACTTGAATCCAGATCTCTTGTAATGGTCTAATGACTTAGGACGCTCGTATGGAATAGAGATATGGGTTTCTGGAATCAGAATTCCAATTAATGCAACTAGATTTTTTTTTCAGAAAATTTCTGATTGAAAATGAAAAAAATAATCAACATTTTCTGGTTAACTTTATTATAATTATAGTTGAGAAAACTAGATTCTGATTCATGGATCAGAATCTTCTAATTAATTCTAATTAATACATTTTCAACTAGAAATTTTTTTCAGCGCACATACATCGCACTCATTAATAGTCATATAATCACTTTTCAGTATTTTGTTCATGATAGTCAGACATAGACATAGACAATTACAGATACATGAGAGAGAGGAGAAAAAGATCACGTGAATATTCGGTGGACAACATACGGTTATGTAAACCATATATATCGCCACGGAAATCTATATTAATGACAATTCTATAATTTCGGTACATAGAATTGCGCGTTTGTTAAACCGCATGTATAATGTTACCTTTGACCATCAGTACCTAATTTGGTGCCCGTAGGGAGATCAAAACTCGAATTGTATGGAACAGAACAACCTTTGTTTTCTATTATTATAATGAAATATTATTTAAGAAATGTAAATGACGAATATTGTCGCCTTTACAGTTGGAAAATTTGCATTAAATTTAGCATATTTCAATTTGAGTATCCCAAATATCTACTCAAATTTTTTAGTTAATTTAACACAAGATAAATATTTGTAACACAAATGTTATATGAAAAATGAATACATAAACGTAACACTGACACAATTTATAAACAGTCATATTTCTCCATTAAAATTAACATTAACACATTTTATTCATTTATCTTATAACATTTTAAAAAATATTATTATATTTATATGTTATTTGTTCTAAATTGTGTTATTTTAACACTAAGAAAATTTTATTCTAAAATTATGTTATTTTAACACTAAGAAATATTGAACATCAATTTAACAGAAAATTTTTATTTTTTCAAGCACAATTGCATATTAAATTATCACTCGAATATGTTAAAAATTCGACCCAAAATTTTAGTATTGTGTTGTTCGTTTTTAACACAAATAGAAAATATCTTTTATCGTGTATGAATTGGAACTTCAACACGATTCACATTAGCCAAAATAAAAATTACTTCGAATTATAAAATATATTACAATTTATGCAAAATGCCAAATAGTTTTTTATTTTTTAAAAATCGGATTGTTTTCTTGTATTTTGCAAAAATAATTCTCATGAACTTAGGAAGATATTCCGCATACTGTACTACGCTATTTTAGGTATTATGCAAATGACTGCGTTAAATTCGAGCGAGGAACCAAATCGCGCTACTGTAATACGTATTAAATTGAAATAATACGCACTAACTAAATTGAAATTAACTCCCTAAACACTGGTAAATTCATTATCGGCACGTAATAGTATCGAAATGCGCGCTGACCGATCCATTTCGCGTATCAAAGGAAGTATTAAATCCCGACAACCAATCGCTCTATTACGCTTAACATCGATACCCATCATTTCGATGCGACCGTATGATATATATTGACCGTGTGTTTGTTCAGTAACTGGCGGCACCACGGCGAAATATCGTCGCGGATGAAAAGGAATGGGAAACGGAGCGGAAAAGCGCGTAGACGTCGGGCGGCGTGCCAAGCGGCGCCGTTCCTTTAATTGTTAGCATATTTTAACCGTAATTTTCCTCTGTTCCAGTTGTCTGAGCCCGAGATCTGCGTTCTTCTACGAGTTCCCTCCTAACGGTAAGTCGCGCCTAGACTTCGCAGCTTCATTTGTCTTTGTTTAAGATTTAGGAGACGCAAAAGAGAAAACGCGAACTCCGTCGCTTCGTCCCTCTATCCTTTCATTTGCGAAACGAAACTGGAATACTTACATGAGTTTACAAGTGCTGTTTCTGTCGAATGGCAACCGATATATATATATATATAGCTATCTAAATATTAATACGCTATTATTAACGTAATATTGTATATATATATCGTTATTATATATCGCCATTAACACGAATAGGTCGTTTGAAAGAGATAACTCCATCGATCGTGAATTACCCTACTAACCGTAATTTGCCTATGCACTTTAATTGCTGAATAATAAAGCAAGATGCTGAATAGTAAAACGCGGCGTTTGCAATTAGGGACGTGTGTGTAATTAGCATATCTGTTTTAAAATATCATTACTCTACCGCTATTATCATTAGGAGCAAAATATATCGGTTTTTTTGCCCCTAATGATAATAGCAGTAAAGCAGCTTATTTTTACATGTCTCGTGTTATTAAGAAATACTTTACGCAAAAATGTTGCATTACCTTTATGCTTGGTTTAATCACAATAGCATTAATATTATGTCAGTATTAGAAAACCTCAATTATCTCGTACATTATGTTACTTCCATACTTTCGACTTTCCATGACAATTCAACATAAATCACGACTAATAGAGGACCATTTTGAACACGGAATCCTCAATTATGTTCTTTCTCTTGATTTATTCGACATACTCGTGGCGTAGAAATCATTTTACGAGAACGTAGCAACTTCGTAATGGATTGAGAAAACTACACTAAAGTACAAGACTTACGAAAGGAACCAAGCCACATTAGATTTGAATGCAGGAGCATTATTTAATGCATTGATTGCATGCTTTGCACGATTCTCGTGGCGAGGGCATGCATACGAGGATACGAACACGATTTCCAAAGGACTAAGGTATCGTTCCTTCGTGCACGTCTCTACCAATGAAACATATCTAAATGGTCTAACAATGGAGCAATTGCGAACGGACTTTGCCTGCCATCCTCAGTATTGCGATGTGCAGCAACTGCTATGTCGTTATATAGGAATGTACGAGATAGAATCTTGCAACACGCGCCTTTGAATGGCTATCGGTAGCCGATTACCATTTTTTCACGCAATTGGTGTCGTATTCTGCACATCGGATAACATTGTTGTCTCGCGTCTCATTTGTTATACAATACACGGATAATATCGATCGACGAACACGTACCTGTAATCCCATATTCAAACCAGAAGTTCATCGATGGCTTAACTTGCGGTTGCCCATAACTCTTTAAACTTCTTAACATCAAGAATAATAATATTATTATTCACGAATCTATTTATAGTATTAAAAACTTAAGAGATTATTTTCCTGAAAATGTAATATTTGCACAAATAATAGGAATATTCTGTTCTTGCTCTTGAACGCAATGTAGGGATGATAAGAATAATATAAAGATTAGTTTTCAGTTCTTAATTTTTATAATATTATACAATTTTTTTTCTCTGTAAGGCTCGTATTTATTATCGCTTTCCTCTGAAGATTCAGGAGAAACAAAACATTTGTCTTAAAATTATTTGTTATATTTGCAATCATAATTCGATTGAGAAATTCAGACGAAGTTTATTTCAAGATACACAATTTAATTTTTCATAATTCAATAATTTTTTAAAAGAAAATTATTTGTTAACAGTGTTTGAATCTTGCAATATTTTTTAGGACTGAGAAGAGTTTAAGAGAAAAATGATAATGTTGCCGTGCATAATTACTATGCAAATCCTATATTAATAATTAATTAGAAACAGTTAGAAATTATGAGAAATAATAAGTAGGAACAACAGAACATTAACTTGAAATGTCACACGCGATTATTTTCTATGAATAATTAGTTACTATCAACAACATTTCATAGTTACAATCGATGTAATTAATTAACTCTGGCAATTGATAATGCATTGTAAATGCATTTATTATTTATAAGAGCAGATATTTCGTGCGATTATAAATTATTTTATTATGTTATTTGTACAGACAATAGTTTCTTTAACGTACTGTAGTTTGAATCGATCCGGGGTCAATTGATGACGTCACATGCTCTACTTTGATTTCTGATTAAACTAATTCATGACCCTTCCGAATTAATTGATTAATCCTGAATTAATCCAAATTCACTGCAGTCGAAAACTTTATTAGATTCTAATGTCCCATATCACGTTCTGAATTTTCTGTTGACTTAAACATAATTCATTCAATACTTTCAAATTGAGAGTACGGAGTAATAAGTGAATCGTTGGATTAAGTAATTAACGTAATGGAAAACCATGATATATTGGTTATCTATAATACATAAATTTTTTTGTATATTGCGCCTGCAATATTAGATTTCAATTTTACAATTTTGGATGATCGTCAATTTGATTTAATTAATGGCATCATATTGTATTAAAACGTTATTTTTAAACTTTTAAATTATATTTTATTTTTTAACTTTTCTGTTATAAATGATTTTTAATTGAATGATATCACGATACATTTAATTAATAAATATAGTTATAAACACGTATTTTAATGTTTGTCAACTGGATAAAAATTCAGCATTTTTGGATTATAGAGTTTTATATGTATATATATATTTTTTTTTTATTAACTTTGTAATCCGTAATAGCAAAATACGCGTTGCGTGTAATTAACGTCGGGCATACCACAAAGTGCTATGCGATTATTCTGGTGATTACCACACGCGATCGTAATTAACTCTGTTTTTGAGAGTATTGTGGATGCGATGAACGAATCTGAGAGGAGGAAAAGGCCTGGAAGGCATCGAGCGATGACAATGCAACCATGAAATGAATAAATATAACATTTCACAGAGCTATATTATACACAATTCATAGTAATCGTGTTTTCATATTCAGTTCAATATAGTCTCAATTAACCTTTGATCAAAGTGTGATCATTAAACTATCTCAAGGTAGAATTTTATTATAAGTTTCTACTTTTAGATAGTTCAATGGTCAGACTTTAATCAAAGATCAATTGAGATTATATTCAACTTTTACGGATTACGAAGACTAAATGTGAAAAAGTATATTGAAAAAGTACGAAATTCTATGATTGGAAAATGCTGAATTTATATACTCCACAGTTGAAAACGTGAATTGAAAAATTAAAAATACGGATTTACGTGAATATGCTTATTAATTATCGCATTGATGTATCGTGATATCATTTAAAGTACTAAATATTCCATCTGATTCAAAATGCGTATAATTCGTGTGACCGTTATAAATATGGGTCTTCATGTATTCCAATATGAATTTCCGCATCTGCTGCGTACGATAAGGTATTTTGAATGAATATTTACTGCTATCTGATATCATTCATATATCGTATCGTATAAGAAATATTCGAAGTTACGATTGTATTTTCCTTCGAGGCATGGCGCGGCGTTCGGGTCCACCACCGATTTTCGCCGGTGAGATACACGCTCGAGAAGGTAGTTACGTATATTACTAGCGCACATGCAATCGGCCTTGCACCCGGGAGAGAAGAAATAAAATCAAGACGGGAAACGCGCGCCGTGGCGCGGCGGAATTTTTCGAGATATCGAAAAACACTTTAGATCTCGTATTGGAGAGGCGGAGAACTGGAAGAGGACGGTAGGACCGAGCGATGGGGGACCTAGAGCGTTGATATTTCATTTCTATTGACTTCTACCACCACCTTCATACGCGTTATATCTTTTCTAGCTATGAATACATAATTGAGATGGAGTTCTCCCTTCTTTCCTTCTGTTTACCTTCCTGTCTTCTTCTTCTTCCCCTTTTTCTCACTTTTCTTTTCCTACATATTACGATAATACACTGAAAGAAAAGATTGGTTGTTGCAACAATTTAGATAGTAAAATAGCATGTAAATATAGCATAGCATTTTTAATCGGCTGCAGCAACTAGTCTTTTTTTCAGTGTATACTTATCTTTAACAGTGTCTCATTTTCTATTTTTGTCTCTTTAAAACCATTCGAGCTTTTGATTATTCATTGGGTTGAATTTTTTATATTCATTGAACAAATTCGCTTTAATTTAATTTTTTATTGCTTCTAAAATTTTAATTTTTTCTGGAATGCAGGGTGATCTTAATTTTACAAAAGCATTGATTTAATTAATTTTATCACAATTTATTCAGTGAATATATTATTACATATATTATTAATTCGATTTAGCTAATTTATTCGAAAAAACGGATCTGTTCGTATAATTTGTACAATACTGAAATAAAAAATGTATCTTCTTTACGTATATCTTTCATTTATACAATGTATTAATTTGTCTAAAATATTTAGTACATTGATGACACTACGGAATGTTTTATAAAAATATTCTACATTCATACGGAATCAAATATAGAGAGAGGAGTATATATCATAGCATAATAAATTTTCTTTCTCTTTCTCTACTATGATTCCTGTAACCTTTACAGGAATTACTTAAATTCCAAAATTCCTCGAGCCGACGTGTTCAACGGCGAATCATTGACACCCCTCGTCTTCTGGCGTTCCTGACCAGCGACGAGCTTCTCAGGCGCCCTCGTGAAATTCTCGACCCTACCCCTCATAGCATCGTACAGTACGGCAGAGATACTACGCTGAAATGTGGGGACTAATCAGTTTAGGGCGGAAACGCGCGAAGCGGCGCACGCTTAACAGTAATTCCGTGTAAGAGACGTCGATGCCAGGATTGCTGCAGCACTTAGCAGTTGTCGCGTAGTACACAACGCCGGGAGACCAACCGGAGCCGAGACCAACCAGAACCGAGCCCGAACCTCGAGCAGGGATTGCCGGGATACGCAAATACTCTCGCGCGGGTTGTGCTTGCTTGGCGAAACGCGCGGACTGTGAGAGAGCAAACCTGTTTGTCTGGACTGGAATCCAAGTAAGAGGCGAGCGGCCAAGCAGAGACGCGACGATATGTGTGTGAGAGAGAATGAGAGAATGAGAGAATGAGAGAGAGAGAGAGAGAGAGAAATTAGGGAAGTGCGCTTATCCTTGTATAGCATGTGTATCGTGCTCTTCTCAGATAGTAATGCGCTACACCAGTACCGGTATCCGCATGGGGATGAATGGTAATGAATGTATCATACGTTTGCGCATCGTATGTCGAATTTGTCGAGATCACGTGCGCGTTTTCGCTTTCCGAACAGGAACAGCAACGAACGGAACCGAAGAATTTCTGTCATTATAGATATCGCTTTCGTTTATCAAAAGTAACACAACTCGAAAAATTAATTTTCTAGAAAAGGGGAACAATATTTTTCAACTTAACAGAAAATTATGGACTAATCAAATACTATCGGTAAAAAGAATATATTCTTAATATGTATGGTTAGGTATAATCAGGTATAATATTTGTTCCACTGTCCTTAGAATATCTTGTTTGAATTGTGAGGATTTTAACAATTTTTTATGAAGTTAAGTTAATCCATTTATAATAATTGACAAGGTAATATTTACTTAATTCATGGCAATAACTTGAAAATCTGCACGTTATTTAAGTTATGTCACTTTTGGAATAAAAGAACAATATGTATATATAATTGAGGATAGTCGTTAGAAAAAGTATTAATTGCTGATACCTTATTATTGGAAAATAAGTTGTTATATCTTAGTAAGATTTTTTTCCAATGATTGTATAAATAATTGATTATCGCTTTGTGATAAAGGAGTTTTTCGTAGTTACTTTTTGCGCGTCAAAAAAGGAAAAAGAGACTGCACCTGCCGTATATATCGATTAGAACAATATTCGCGGATCATTGTTGTAAGAACATTGAATATTCCTCTGTGACGAAACGTATCGCTCCTGCAGAGTCGAATCCAGCTAGACTGATGCGTTTATCCTTCGTGCAAGTGCATTTTGCCAATGTCACGTTCCGCTTATTGTGACGGAACTGATGATAGTGTGTTGCCCTTCTCGTATCTTGAAGCCGTTCTAAAATTCTGTATACTACAAGCGAGCACTGTTGAAATAAAAATAACGATATGTGTTGTGAATCACTATTTTTTACAGATATGTAACTGGTGCTAACATTTTATCTTAGAATTTTATCCTTTGAAGTAATATTAAATGGCGTGGGAAATTTGCTATTAATAACAATAAAGATTTTATATTCAATATATATATACATATAGACGCTGTTTATACAAATGGATAAATTGCATCTTGAAAAGATGTTATAAAGACATATAATGCATTATATGCATGATGCTTGAATTGATAGTCGTTGCAAATCCAATTGCTGGAATGCTTACTCAGTGGATTGATTCCTTGGCCACTAAATACAGCGATTGCTAAATACGCATCTGTGGGAAAGCAGATCTGGTCCGTCTGGATTGGAACCACGATAGAGAAAGCCGTATTTGTGTACCTTGCCGTGAATTGCTCCAACATACCGTGCTTTCATTTAAAATCCAAACGATGGCGATTCCATTTGTATTCTATGACGTACGGTTAGATTTGTCGTCTCGTGTAAAGTTCTGTATTCCATATACACGGTGACTCACAAAGAATTGGTAATTTTTAAATGTAAATGAGGGGAAGATCCAATAGAAAAGATATGAAAAGAAGAAATAATCTGATTTTAAATCTTTCAAAATCTGCATTTTTCCGTACAATGTAACGAAATGATGGTATAGAGAGACGAATTTATGCATATCAGATTAATTGTGAGATTTTTTTTGCCGAAATTAAATTTTTTTTACGTTGATCCTTTGAGAGTGACCCGAGCAGAAATAAATTTTTCTCACTAGTATGAGCGGACTCCTTTTTGATTATTTTTCCGTCTCTTTTTCCGTTTGCTGCGAAAGATGTGTGATCAGCCCTCGGGCTTTTGGATAACGACGCGGCAAATTGCGACTCCATTGGCCGTTTTTCGCTGCTAAAGCCGATCGAAAATACATTCGGCCAAAGTAAAGAGAAAAAAGGAAGTAACTGAACGCGTTTTCTCGAACGACAAACCCAACGGCAAGGCTTTTTAACGCAATTGCTCTCTGACGGCCGGCGCGCGTCCTGACTGTGTTTCCGTACGAGCAATTGAATCACTGCCGGCAATCAACAGGAACTTTCGCGCAAAGAGGAAAAAGCGAATCGCATGGGCGCTCTGCAATGATTGCCGTAACACGATTTATCCGTCGCGATTCGCGGCCCAGTTATTGTGCTTTTAGCGATGTTGCTTTGGCCGATTGGTTTTTCATCTCGAATGATGTAGCGTGAAAAGGGATATAATAATCTGAAAATGTAGCGAAAAATAAAGTATTGTTTTTGAGTTCTGTTTTGTTCTCGTTGGCGCATATCGCTGAAAGAGTAACGTGATTATAGTAGATTGGTGTTACATGACTCGATGAAATTGACCGAAAGATCTATCATATTTTTATTATTTTTCCACAATGTCGACACTTCGATCAGCGATACTTTATGGCCATTACGCAGTATCAAGAAAGGAGCTATTTTTCTTAAAGATGCTTTCACAGCGAGAGGAATTAAGCTCCGTATATTAAAGTGAAGTCGAGTCCCTTAGCGAGGTGTAGGTGATAAAGCGGCATAAGCTTAACTTTCTTAGTGGCACATCAATTGAATGATGAAGGTAATAAAAAGATACGAGTATATGCTTTTAACGCCATCATACTACTTTACGACTTATAGCGCTCCACCTTCGTACAAAGCTCGTAAAACAAAGCACCGCAAATAAGGAAACTTGGGTAAATAGAGCAGTTCGCGCACGATTCCTCAGCATATCTCATCCTTTCGCGTGTTGTGTTTCATGGACGTACGTTTATCTTCAGGATTCAGATTGGGAGATTTTTTAAATTTGGAAGAATCTGGGAAAAATTTTGCGCGAAGATATAGGGAAAATATTGATAAATTTTTTTTTTTGATGAAACGTTGAAAACATTTTAAGTATAAATGATTAGCGAAAAATTTTTTAAATATAAAAATATTAAATTTTATCTTTTCCTATTACTGATATCAAAGTTGCATGATAAATATTCCGATAAAACATTCAATATTGCTGAGGTTTTTTTGTGGATTTAATTCTCATAAATATATTCTTGTCAAATTTATTAACTCTATATAAAACATTATCAATCGTAAATTTTACAAGTGAACAAGGTCATTGAATGCTATGTGCTTTCAGTGGTCATCAGATCTAATTTGTCAAGTTAGACTAGCAAGGACAAACGTTTAAACGTTTAAAAATTTAATTAACTATATATCAATATTATAACAAAGAGTATAATAAGTGATTTTAATTTTTAAATTTTTTATATTATTACATATTTTACTAATAAGTGTTATGAGGAAACATTGAACTACATTTCCATTTTAAGATTGAATTTGATAGTGCATTTATGCTTTTTTTTTTAAGTTAATAATTACGTTTTTTGTTTTTATAAAGACTTAAAAATATTTTTGTCATTTAAAATGTAACATGTATAAACATTTTGTTAATTAATTTAAAGAGTAACCTATTCCATTGTGTGTGTATGTAAAATTTACGTATCGATAGTAATATTATATCAAACAAAATATCACGGTAACATTAATGCAAAAAGTTTGCTGAAATTAAGACTTACATATTTAAATAGCGGTAAAACGTGGAAATATTAATTTTTAGGAGAATGTAGCCACGCATCGTCGGAAATATCCATGTCGGCACCACTTATTGTACGTATTATATATTAAACGCGAAAATACTCGTATCGCATTTATTTGTTGGGATGTCTGGCGGTTCGATCAATCGCGCAATGACTAAGCGATTTGCGTACTGACGGTGCTTTACGGATGTAGCTGCAAATATTCTATTCAAGCTCGTGCAACTTTCCCCGTCCTTTGCAAAGTCACGGAGCGACGTGTCGGCGAAGGGATGCGCTCGTTACGAAACAGACGGGCGACGTGGACGTGACGGGAGGGCGGTGTAACGTAGCGCGGCGGAAATTAATAACTTCGATACGTCCGTAATAGCCGTGTTTCCGCTAACAGCTACTCGAGGCCGCGCTTTTCACGACGCCGCGCCGTGTCGCAGCGGAATTCTCTCCCCCTCCCCCCACCTCCCCCGATGAACGTTTACCATTGAAACATCTCCATTTCAAATGCCCGCAAGGGGAAATATAACATCATAAATCATCGCCCCGAACGCTCGCGGAACGAGCGCGCGCACGCCAGTAGGGAATGCGTTAATCTAAGAAAGATTGACGTCCGGCTTTCCAAGCAGGATATAAAGCACGACGCCGACGCCGACGCCTCGTTTCGCGTTCCTCGCCCAACCGCGATCGTTCTTCCGTTGTGCGCTTTGCGCATGTTAATCTTTTCGCGGCTCCGCGATTATGATAGGATACTTTCTTCCGTGAATGATTGATAAGCGAACGCATCTCTTTCCCCGTGCCGTGCTTTACTTTAAAAGTAAAATAAATCGATTCAACGCGAAGGATAGGTTCCACCATCCCATCGCGGGAGAATAGGTTTCGAGGTACTGAACAAATAAGAGACATTAATAAAACATTAGTCCATATCTAATTAAATTTTTAAGATATAATTTAACAAAATTGTTCTTTTCGTGTACAATTTGCGACTAATTGACACTCGCCGCAATGCCGATAACTGCCTTGCCGTTGAACATTGACCGTCGTCCAGCGCAACGGAATGCAATCGAATTATCGTGAGCTCATCACCGACATTTCTCTCACTCTCTCTCGGCCGACGCGCTCTGTTCTTTGTCTCTCACCTACACGGTCGTTCTCTCCCATTAAACAATACCTTTATGCAAATCATCCCGGCTTAATTGCGACTGCTTTGCATGCGTGGGTTATCCGCGTGACAATCATGGTATCGCGATCGCCAATAGTATCGTTCGCGACCGCAGAGACCTACCCACGTCGTTTCCCGGTGCGCTACCGTACGTGGAATACAATGATGTTTTGTACGAGATACGAAGAATCTTCGACGACGGCGTCATTACTACGAAACATTCTCATTATCCCCTTATCCGCATTCCTGGCTTCTTCAGAAACGCACCCGACCGGTATTATTGTCATTATGCATCTTCAGAAATTAGGCACGCATATTGTTCGGCGCGTAACGATTTAATTTTTGCGTGAGAAGAGGGTCGAGCAGGTGAAACTTATTCTTTGCGGCATTTACCGGAACGCGGTGCAATTTAAAATGAAAAAGAGTAATAACTTCCTCCGTAAAGTGTATACAATTAAGATACGTGATCAAAGATCGTAATCTTCTTAACAGAATAGCATGGATATACTTGCATGGGAAGCATTAAAAAATAATGAGATTCTGTAATAAAATTAATCAGATAAGTGTAAGGCAATGTATCTATAGTAGGCATAATGTATCTACTGTAACATGAATGATTGAATCATTATTACTTGCCATTGTAGACCAGCTTTTGCTGTAATAAGGTGCAAATGTCGGACATGACATTTACCTTGTTAAACATCCCTTCCATCCATTTTACTTTTTAATATTGTGTTTATAAAACTTGATATATATAATATTTATAAAACGATATTATTATATTTCCCCGAGATGCTCAACACGAAAGAATAATTTTGCTAAAGTATCTAAAAAATTAGGTAGATTTAAAAATAATTTGTTGAACCATCAAAATAATTATGTATGTAGAAAACTCAAGTATGATGAGCTCTGCTCTAAAAAATGTTGATATTTTAGCAACTACAGTTTGAGTGTTACATAATTATTTTGCTGGTCCAACAAAATTATTTTCAGAACTTTATTCAGCTGAATTTTTAGATACTTGGCAAAACCGTTCTTTCCGTAAAAACATCATTATATCTCGCGAACATTCCTGTAAATAAGAAGTATTTCGCTTCCAATTAAAACAATAGTAGACACAGGCGTGAATTGCAGAAAGGAGCACAGCAATGAAAAGTAATCGTTTCGATAGCGCAAACTCACGTCTCGCCGCAACCTCTTTGCAAAAGGGTGCAAGTGCTTCTTGTACTTTGAACCTCGTCACCCCGTACTTGGCGGACACGTCGCAAAAAAAGAACGAGCGAGTCTTATACTTTTGTGTACGCACCACCTTTCTCGATACGATGGTAGTCATGGCAACGACACAGACAGAGCTCCGATACGGCAAAAGCGTGACGAAATAGGGAAGACTAGACAATGACGACGTAACCGCACCCGGCAAAAGCCTCTCGACGCGATTCTCGACGTGACGCCGCGAGAACCGCAAGCTCGTGCACGCGACATCACTTGGAGCACATCCAGTTTTCGCGCTCTCCATCCTTCGCTTTCCATTTACCCATCTGTTTTCGTATCTTATCCATCCGTCCGTGTAAGGAGTTCGAAATGTTCGTCGAACTCCTGGTACATTCCTTGGACGCTTCGTCGATTACCTCAATCTTGATCACCCTGCTGTCACTTCCGGATCGGTTAAGTACATCGCAAAGACGCGATGAGACAATTAATGTACATGGAAAGGACAATTTCGTTGTAATATCTAAAAATTTAGCTACATACAAATCTGAAATTTTGCTAGATCGTAAAAATAATTATGTAAGACGCTTAAATTGATTGCTAGAATGTTTTAACTTTTTATAACATTGCTCATCATACTTGAGATTTCTACGTAATCATTCTGATGGTCCAATAAAATTATTTTCAAATCTGTATCTAGTTGAGAATTAGATACTTTAACAAAATCATCCTTATATAAATTGAATTGTATCTGGAACGCAATCCAATAATTTGTAATCAGATATTCGTTTATTTTTATAGATTCATGGTTTATATAAATAAATTCATATATATATATATATATATATATATATAATTCTCGAAAAATTAGGTAAATTATTTATATACAATATATCATATATATATTAATTAAGTAATTGAAGTAAATTAATTAAAAGTTGAAATTAGAAATTGCAGGATCCCTTATTTTTTAAATAGAATTTGTGGGTGATTTATCTTGAAACAATTAAGAATTGTACTCTTGTGTGTTTAAGTACGTGATCAAGTAAGGATTAAACATCCCACGTCTCTGTGGGATGTTGTGGGATGTTTAACCCTCCGTCAGCTTGAACGCGAAAAGGTTCAATGTTGGGACACCATTTGCTTACATGCTTTGGAGAGCATCCAACTTTCGTAACCTTCACGTTTTCCTCTCTTTACTTCGTATCTGTAACATTCTTATTTTGTTAGGATCGCGATATGCTCTTGAAATTTTACTTAGTATTAATTTCTCCAACATCGATTAACACTAATTTCATTTAAAGTCTTTTGTATCTATTAAAATTACGTTGTATACTCATAAAAAAAAAAGATATTGAAGGAATCGTAATCAACACTAATCGATAGCTCGAAAGAGAAATAATAGTCTCAACTTTTTGAAATATAACATTGACGCAACGTGTGATATTCGTCGAATCGTTAAAAGAAATAATAGAGAATACAAAGCTTCTAGATATATAAATGTTAATTGGACATCCATACAATTACTGTTTATTTCCGACACATCAAGCTTTATATGATCACATAATTGCTCGTTAGAACACAGTGAATTTGCTTTTAGCATCGGGCGCACGTTATTTTATTATTGCATACATCGAACATGCAATATTAGCAGCAGAGAATTCTAGATTTAAATCGGGTTTCATTCAACTTAACGATATTGATCAAATATTTTTACTGATTACGACCGTATAATTAATTATTCATTTCTCGAAGGCCGCCCGCCACGTTCCGATACGAACAATATCGTTCGAGTGAAAAATGGATCGCCCGATAATATCGGCATACTCTCGTCATTTATCTCAGTCGGTCCATTTATTTGACGCTGTAAAAAAATAGCGAACTTTAAATCGATATTGACCCAACTCTATCGTCGGGACCGATAGAGAGGCTGCGCCGCGAAAAGGACATGCCGTAAACCGCAAAGATTACTTCTTCAATATTCATGTACTTCCATCATTACCATAGAACTACCTCTAAAACCCGGTCGCTCGACTCCCCCGGGTAAGGGTTAGGCTTCGAATAATTTATTTCAGCATCGGTACGTGCGCAAATAAATCGCGCGCTGACGAGAATATGAAACTAATGATACTCATTGTCAAATAGTGAGATTGTATGATCAATAAAACGTAAATTTTTTTACGTTTTCTATCGTCAGATTGGTATCACAAGAATTGTAGTCGAAAATATTTATCAATTTTCAATATTTTTTATATATTGTACATATATTTGATATAAGTACATAGAAAAAATGATTTTGCTGAAAGATCTAAAATTTTACTGGATAAAGAATTGAAAATAATTTTATTAAACCATCAAAATAATTATGTTGGAAACTAAAAAATAATACGTAATGCTACAAAAAGATTTTAATATTCTAGCAGGTTGAATTTTCAACAAAATTATTTTTAGATCCGTATTCACTAAAATTTTAAATTTTTTAAGTCATTCAAAGTCATTCTTTTAATGTAGGAAATATACGTTTTTTATTTTTTTATTATTTTCTCTGACTTTTTTGAAAGACTTTGATGAATTATTAATTCCCAAAACGTTACTATTCTTTCCTGGTTATTTCCGATATCTAAGTAATTCCGTACGATCATCGATAATCGACCAATTGCTTCTTTCGGCTATCGTAGATCTCGTTCCATGCACCAAAAGATCTCGCGCCGAGTCGCGTTTATCGAGTAACCGACGCGACGGAGACAGGGAGAACAGCCGCGGGCTTAGATAGAGAAGCCCTTCGAAACGAAGTAAATTGTTGAGGAGGTGGAAGAGAAAGGAGAAGAGGAATGCCATTACTCCGCCCGCGAAGCCGAACTCGGGCGCCTACGTAGGGCAGAAACGAAGAGGCGTTGGATGGGACAGGTGCAGGAAGGAGAGGGGGAGAAGAAAGTGGATTTTAATACCGCTTATTTTATTCATGCTTATAACCCGGCTTTCGCCCGCTAAGGATTTTCATAATAACGGACTTGTTCTCCCTCTACTTTGAGGGTCCGCAGGCGTTATAGGCGAGAAGGGTAGTCGATGTTGAGCTGACGAAAATTCTCCTGAAAGTAGAATTACGCCTGTGGATTTCGCAAATGCAATATTTCCGCATATTTTCATTTCTAAAATTCGAAGAAACTTAAGAATATGAAAAATGTAATGTACGCAATGTTGAAAATTGAATTTAAAAAATTTAATAATTATTAAACACGGAAAGAATAAAGAAAAGTATTGTTGAAGTAAATATCTAAAAATTTAGCTAGATACAGATCTGAAAATAAATTATGTTGGACCATTAATTATGTAAGACACTCAAGCTAATTGCTAGAATATCAAAATTTTTTGTAGCACTGTTCATCATGCTTGAATTTTCTACACAAATATTTTGATGCTCCAATAAAATTATTTTCAGAACTGTAGGTAGTTAAATTTTAGTATGTGTTTGAGAAAATATAAAGGAACTAGCGATAACCAGGAATATTGCGATTATAAATTCTCATCGAAATTCTAATTGTTGTCTGGCGAACTTTATGTCATCATCGAGACTCTCGCGAAAGGACCAATTGCAAGATGTCTGACAGCATCACGTACATTTTATAGAATCCCGCTACTCCAAAGTAGTTCGTGTTTGCGAGGTTTTACGACTGTCCCCCCGAGGGCCCAGGAACATTGTCTTTCCACTATGTAAGTATGCTCTAGCCGGATTGCCGACTCCGTCCCTCTCTGAAAATCAAATTTGGCACGCTGGTGGCACTTCTTCCTCGACATTTCACTTCCGGGTACCAACAAACGTTTCCCCAAGTTGCATCTTCGCGACTTTATTATGCGCGTCACACGCGAGGCACTCGGCAGTCACTTTCTGGCCGCGAACTTCCGATTTTTCTGGCCATAACTCGGGCGTGTAAACCTGAGCTTGCAGAATACGTAAGACGCTTCTTGACCCCGACATCTCCTTTTTACGCGGCCGGGCCAGAGGGAAGAATGTTAACTTCTCCTCTTCTGTGTAAAAAGTTTTTCCGTCTCCACCCCGTTGTTGTCCTTCTCTCTTTCGCTCTTCTCTTCATTCACTTGCCATCGGTTTTCTCTCTCATTCACTCTCTTCCTTGCTTTAAAACAATTCAACGAAGAAGCAGCGAGGAAGTTTCGCCCGAACGCATACCAGACAGCGAGAGCGAGAAAGGGCAAGTAGCAAGGGAGAGTATGAGGGAAGATGGGGTAGAAAATCGCAGACTTTAATAACGCGTTTCCGCCGGCACGTGAAATTCTTCTCGCGTTGAGGTACAATGCGGAAAATCGAGAACACACCCCCGCCGCGGAAAAGGGCGCACGAAACTCTCCTCGTAATTTACGGGGAAACGTGCCGAGAGTCGAAAACCGGGCAAATATCATTGCCCGCTTCTTTTTCCCCAGTGGTCCAGTTATAATCAAGGGGTACCCTCACGAGAAACCAATTGAATTTGTCGGCAGCCGTCCGCACTATTCCTACCACTCTTCGCGAAGAACTAATTATTAGACCGCGGAGTTTCAGTTACACGTGCGCTCTATCTGAACTTTTATCATCGAGCAACGAAAAGCTAATTGAAATGGACCAAAAGCAACTAACGGGTACTTCCTGTGTATTGTATGTTTTATTTCTCATGTAATAAAATTACAATGACTTTTGAAGCTCTCGTAAATTCCTTAAAAGAAAAGCTAGAGATATTCAAACGCATTTCTGCATTCCTATATTTATGTAACAATATTTTAATGCTAAAAAAAATTCGAAGTGTGATGTATCACCAATAAGAACAAACCATTACACATAGCTATATTCATTTTATACGCGGAAAGAACGTTTTAGCAAAGTAAAATCTAAAAATTTAACTAGATATAAATCTGAAAATGATTTTGTTAAATTATAAAAATAATTGTGTAAAACGCTCAAGTTGATTGCTAGAATATCAAAATTTTTTACAACATTGTTATCATTCTTAAATTTCTAATATAATTATTTGATGGCCAAACAAATTATTTTCAGATTTATATCTAACTGAATTTTTTAATATTATTGAAAAATCATTTCTGTGTGCATTGAAATAATATTAATACATCAGAGAGAGATATATTTTATCTTGCATGTGTATTTTTTTTAATAAGTTCGTATAATCTTAAAGTATTATTTAAACGAATAAAGAAGTAAGTTATATTTCTAAAAAAGGAGAGAGAGAGAGAGAGAGAGGAATTATTCGCGTTGACGTTTAAATCCATGCTCGAGAAGTTCGCTACCGGCGCGCGAAGCCAAGACGAAGGACGTTCCAGGGTAGAATCTCGGGGATTGGATAATTTTTCGTGTCCACCTTCGCGTAAGCTCGAGGGGTACGTACTTACAATCTAGAGTACGTGTCGGAAAGACAGAGATGGAGGGTCGACGGCCTCTATAAAACCGAGAGAAGAATAAGAGGACGAGATCCAAGGCAGGCGTAGAGAGTGTCGCGCGCGGATGCAGCCGGCTGTAACGTAACCGAGTCTGGCGCCGTATTTGTCTTTCGGTGCAGTTCTATTCTCCCCGTGTGTCTCACTTTGCTCTCACTTTTGCATCTATCGCCTTTCTCGGGTACCTCTATCTTCCGCCATCACCGTCAAAACGTACGGAGATGTTTATATTCTTGCGCGGAGATAAAGCGCGGATTGTAAAGTAATTCTCGTGATGTTGTTATAATCACGGTTAATTATTACCTGCAATCTTCGGTATAATGAACGTTAATTAAAGTTAATTTTAACCAACATCATATTAATTTTAAACAAGAAAAATATTATTATTAATAAGGCACTTTTAAGGAAAAAATTATTTTTAAAAAATTAATCGCTAAGCAATCGTTTTATTTGGAATAAAATTATTGGTACACTTTTATTTATACGATTTGATTTGATTTGATATTTTTTTTGACATTTTATGTATAATTATTGAGTTGATTTTAGTATATAATTTATAATGTCTATATATATATATGTACGTTTTATTAGACAGAGATTTATTACGAAAACACTATTTATTACAAAATCAAAAAATCCTAAGCATTTATTATTTTAATAAATACTATTTTAATATTTTTTCTTCCTTGACATAGGTTTGAAAATTACAAGTATTTTTCTAGAAGATAAAAATCTAATTATAAAACGTACGATGATAATTGAAAATATTCTTTAAGAGTGACGACGACATACGACACAAATTTCGTCTAGCAATGAGAATTTTGTATTCTCTTCCCTTTCTGTAGGATCTTCTTCCCGTTTCCTTCTTGCCTCAATTTCCTGCACAGCCCAGCAACTGTTACCCTCGTCGAACTTCCTTCGTGGTGGAAATATTCGTATCGACGTCGGCAAGATGGATGCACGCAAACATTGATCGACATTGATCGTTTAAGCACGAAACCTTGCTAAGGATTATCTTGACGTTCTACGAAATTTCATGAGAACGCAGGCAAGAGATAGATGCGCTATCTCGGTAGGTTCATAACGTTTAATTCAAGAGCATCAGGATTTTATCACGGGGCAAGGTGTATTAAGCATTTTTTTGTACGTGTTCCTCTCTTTCATGACCGCATGATAAGTACTGCTTGAACGCTTGGCTTCGAGTCGGAGCGAGAGTCAACGACAACGACGACGATGAAGAGGGTGAACTCGGCTCGGCCGTTTTATCGCGGCTCGCCGCTGAGCAAGCAGGGAACTCCATCTCTCACGCAACTTCAGGATTTGATGCATGTGCCGCCGGAACATTTGTTCGATCCCCCTCGAGTTCCTCCCTCCTCTCGATTCTTGGGCCGTCTACCCTCCGGGAAGCGGTAGGTCTTGTCTCTCTCTCCTTGGTGTCTTTCTCTTCCTCGAATTTCTTCCTCCATCGCGTCCGCTCCCTTCATCCGCGCGTAACCCGCGCCACAGCCTTCACCGACGGAGAGAGTATTGGCCGTCTCCACGGTGTAGGCAGGTTTATTTTTATTCCATACGATTCATTCGATTGAACATGACTTGTGGTTACAGCCCGGACGATATATTTCCGATATTACGGGACGACATTCCGACTCTCGTAGTCCCGCGAGTCTCTTGTATTCTTTGCCCATATCGCTCGTCCACCCCCGCGTGCCGCCCGCCGACCGGTGGGTAAAATACGTACGATCCTCTCTAGAATAATAGTAGCTTCCGGGGAATTCATGGTTGTACCCGCCCGCTTTCTCGCGGCGAGGGTAAGGGAACGAGCGTACGATCGTTACATCTGGTTCGATTTCGGAAATTAGCTCCCAGTATTTTCTGCAGCTCTTGGAAACCTTTGTCAGGTAAGGATCGTCCGGACACTGCCGCACGGTGATCCGTTAAGCCACATACGAAATACAGTGGAAGATCCTTGTAACTCGTCTTAATTGCGGCCACGAATAATTGCGGCCGTAAAGGAGCGAATCAATTTTCGAACGATAGGCGATTAGTTTCTTAATTCGAAAAATAACGCGATCTATCCAAAAATGGTTTTGATATTTTACCATTAGTTTATCTTGCATTCTGATTAGGTTGAATATTAGTGTTATCAAAATGTTATCATATGAATCTGTCATGTAATTAATCTTTAGTAGACACGATGATTTTTCGAGTTTTTATTACACACGATAGATTGTTAGTGCATGGAAAGAACGATTTTACAGAACTATTTGATTTAACTAGATACAGGTTTAAAAATAATTTTATTGGACTATCAAAATATTTGTGTAGAAAACTGGAGCATGATGAGCAATGCTGCAAAATATTTTGATATTTTAGTAATCAACTTGAGCATCATATATAGTTATTTTGACGGTCCAATAAAATTTATTTTTAAATCTGTATTCAGCTAAATTTTTAGATATTTCAGCAAAATTGTTTCTGTGTATTCCAGAATTAATTTTCATCATTTTTATAAAAATTGTTAAGTGATTCTTAACATATTTGAAATTGTAGAAAGTAGTTGTAAAGTTATATATTTTCGGAAAAAAATTGTATATAAATGGTACAACTAATTTCTCGGTGCATGTAGTATTCTGTATTTAAAAGAAAAAAAAAATGCGCAGGGTTAACATCGCGTAAATATAATAATTAAATATATTACGTAATGCAATTCAAAAATATCTGACTTAACGAATCCAACAGCAGCTGCGAAGGCCATTTAAAGAAGTTAAAGTCTCGTTCAATGTTTGTCACCGCAAAGAGCCGTGACGCGATGCTATTATTGCGGAAACAGCGGACGCGTTCACGGCAAAATGCGGATTGTAATAATTGCGCGGCAACGTTAATTCGTTTCCCTTCTCGCGCGAATAATTTTCTACGTAAATACGTGTATGCATAATGGCGCATCTCCTACCCCTGCCGCGACCTTCTAATTAACACGTTACACTGTCCTAACGCGTCGCTTCGCACGAAATCGATACAGCGCGGCATTAATTATTGCTTTACGATGGTCCTTGATTAAATCACGATATCGCTGGTTATGTCGACTCGGATGTCGTAACCAATAGTAACCATCCGGTAAACACTTTGTCGCCTGGTCTGGGAAAATTCAGTTTGCCATTCGCGCATTAACACCATTTTGTAATACTATCACTATCGGGACATTGTACGATACTGTTGTAATTACGTGGGCCATGACATAACTAGGTGCTCAGTAACGATTTCAACGACATTAATATCTTTTATTGGCTTCCCAGTATTTTCGCAAATATGTGCATATTGTTTACCTTTAATTTAAATGAAGTTTACCTCGAATAACACAAGCACGAAATTATTAAGTATTTTTTTAGCAGAGAAAAAAATTGAAAAAGGGAAAACGTGATATTAAAGGATTAAAAGTAATAATTTGAAGCGATCAAGTCGAAAGGTTTTTTCTCTTTTTGTTTTACGAAATATAACATTAATATTAAGTAATTAGTAATAAAAATAAAATGATTAGATTATCTCATTAGGATTTATTTTTATATATACATTGAAAGGATACTTTTATTTAAATATCTAAACATTTTGGCAAATACAGATCTGAAAATAATTTTATTGGACCATCAAAATATAATAATTATATAGAACATTCAAACTGGTTGCTAGAAATGTCAAAACTTTTTGCAGCATTGCTCATTATGTTTGAATTTCCTATGTAATTATTTTGATGGTCCAACAAAATTTTTTTCAGATCTGTATCTAGCTAAATTTTTAGATACTTTAGCAAAATCGTTCTTTTCATGTATGTATATTTTTTTAAATGAACGTTTTAATAAATATACGCAGTATGTTTAATATGAGTGATTAAGACCCGGTTGCACCAACGTTACTTTAATTTTAAGCGAAGTTTAAAACTCTCTTTGCTTCTGTCTCTTTTCGGTTTTAAAATGAGTTAGAGAGAGTTTTAAGTCTCGTTTAAAGTCAAAGTAACGTTGATGTAACCGGGCCTAAAACATTTTTTATTTATGTATATTTATAAATGTTAAAAATATTTTAAAAAATAATCAATTTTAATTAATATCTGTACAATTTTCAGCGGATAATAGTTTAATTTTTGAAAGCCTAATGTAATAACTTCAGTTGAAAGCTTGATAATTCGTTTCAGCTATCGCTCGCGTCGTAAAGGTTACTAATTAGGCAACGCTGTGACAGTGCTAATAAATGGATGCGTTGATTCTAAATACAATATATCGACATTGTGAGGGGGCGGTCGGATAACTAACGGTACACCTGAATTATCCGTTAATGAATAGTGATGTTGTGGGCAACCCAGATTTATTCGATTATTTGCGAGATTGGTAGTAGTTTGTGGCGTGGCTACTCAAATTGGGAATTTCAGAAAGGTCTTCACACGCATCGGTCATTAAATGGCAACTATATAAAGCTCTCTGCGTTTAAGCCGATTTAATCCGCGAATATGGTTACAGCTGTTAAACAATGATAAAAAGCCAACGTGACTAGATAAATTGTGACAATCGTTAAAAAAAAATGAAACAATCCGAAAATACAATAGAATTACAAAATTGATAGATTTTCTAATTTATCATTACAGAGAAAATTGAAAGAGTAATGCAGACTTTATATGTCTTTTCTATAAATCGTATAAAATCCACAAAATAAAAACATTTGCAAATACCGAAAGTAATTAGAAATTTTATTCTGTTAAATTTAGGCCTCTGATATTCCAGTATTGAAATATCCAACTAAATCTTTTTTTACCTTTACTACCGCACCAAATATGATATCGTCGAGTCTGTTTGTTCAAGAATTGGAATGCAAAATAATCGAGATATAAATTTTTATTTGCGCATACGTTTGTTCATTCTTGATCAGTCACATTCTAAAATTTTGATCAAATGAACAATATGGTTTTAAAACGTACCAGTAAAATCGGTTAATTTAAATTGCAAAAGGATAATTCTTTATTTTAATATACGCGAAATCAAACGAGAGTTTGAGATAAATAAATAAATAAATAGAAATTGATAAGTAATTATTATTGTGCGTGATAATCGAAAAAATATTTGCCTTTGCCATCAGTTATCGCGTATTATGCATTAAATTTATATAATATTCCATTACTGTTTAAAATAATCTATTCATTAATAATTTCTATCCATGTTGTAGAGCAAGGACAAAATACAAGCAAGAAGAAGACAACATTTTCGAGGTTACTAAGAGGGCTGAAGACGCATAGGAAAGAGAAACAAGGCCAAGCACAAGGCTCTCCCAGACACAGTCGCGCAAGAATAGGCGTACCTCAAAGAGTAAGTGTGTATGTGTGTGTGTGTGTGTGTGTGTGTGTATGCACGGTCACATAATATTAAAAATTATATTTGAAAAGATAATGATGAGATATCTTTCTCATCGGGTCGATCGATTCATGCTAAATTGAATTCAGTATGAATTTATAAAAAGCACGAACTTCTGAAATATTGCGCTCAACGAGACCGGAATAATGCACAGAGTGCACGAGTTTCGAAATTTCCCAGAGCTCTTTATTCATTTTATTAGCACTTTTGTTATACAGATATACGGGAGATAAGGTGAAATTGCTTATCGTTGCACTCGATTTAATTATTATGACTCAAAGGATCAGCTTTCGTTGCGTAAGAAAATTTTTTCAAAAGCGAACGCGCGCACGACATCGTTTAATTCCGTTTTGCAAATCCGCGATCGTAAACGCGTCCGCGTAAATCAATGTCGTGTAATTGCGTGACCGTGCGACGTTATCATGTGCGTGAAGCTTTTGCGTGAGAGATCCTAACGACTAAATATTAATCGCGCAAGCTTCTCGACAATAGTAATTTCCATTACCGTTGCTGAGGCTCGCGCTTTTTACTAAGCATGTCCAGCCAACATCGAACTGCCGACACACGAATGACGGAACTCGGAAGAATTCTTGTCCATCTAGTATGCACGACTATTTTTTTCGTGAAAAGCATCTCTTGTCTTCTGAAAAAGTCAGTCCGAGGTATTACTCATTTTTCATGTGAATTGTGCCGTCCAATAGTGAAATACAAGCTCAGCTTTAATACATGCGTTAATGGCGACTTGTTTTTTCACTATTAAACTGGCCTGTGAATTATACTGCATACATCAAATGAAACAAACTTTTACCTGAATCAGGAATATCTTTACGTTATTTAATATAATACTTAATATTAAGGTTTAAAAATTAATCTCAAGATTTAGAATAATTTTTAATGTTCCAAAGAATTTAAAAATTATTTTTATATGGATTTTTTCTACATTTTTTTTACATTTACTGATAGAAAAAAATTGCAAAATGAAATTATATTTGGACCGCTGCTAGAATTTTGTTTTAATTTCTTCAACTATGAATATAAGAGTATAAAAAAAATTATAAAATCTATCTATTGATTTATTAACGTGAATTGACTGCTATTTCTATTCTATATTTTTTTTGTATAGATTAATTGTATACACATATTTCAAGATTTAACAACTTAAATTATTGTTATAAAATTGATAAGTGATTCGCAATTGTATTCTCTTAGAAATATAAATTAATATATTAGAATTGCATGATATATTAGAAGATACATTATATTTAAATTATATTTAAAGCGAACTCGGTATTGATCGAAACAATTTTCAAGAATTTTACAAATTTATTCAACATTAGATCTGCTAATTTATAAAGTGCGACCACTTTTTTATCTCTATACATTAGTAATTCAAAGATTTATTTTACCTTATTTTTATTTAGCATTTTATCTTATTTTTATTTGCCAAAAAATATTATTCTCTGCATTAATCCGAACAATGATGATCGCGATTCACAACTATAGCCCGTTTATTTTCGTGGTTCGCTCTTGTATTTCACTCAACGAAATATTTTCCACTGAATTCGGCGAAAATGTATCCAATTAAAAAAAAGCTGCCGTTAATCGTTTTGTGGCGTGCGGCACGCGTGATTCTACACGGTGTAACAATTATCGATTTATCGCATTCACGATGATAAGGCCCCTCCTCCACTTTCTTTTCCCCATTGATCCATACGATCTCGATAATAACGGTTGCGATGTTATAAATCGCAAATTAAAAAATATTGATAAAAATCAGTCGTATACATTTCTCTAAACAATCATTCAATTAGAGAAGAATGGCTTTCCATGTTTTCATCTAGAATTCTTGTTTATCGTAATCTGTTATACGGTCGATAGCCTTGTTAGCTTGTACAATAACTGTGCAAACTATTACAGTAAACCACGATTGTTACTATATAAGGGGTCTATTTGGTGAATTGTTATGAATGATTCAAATAGCTAGTGTCGAGTAACACCAATTATTACATATGTTATTGCAATATTATTATCTTCAATAATCTATTCTATTTCTGCTTCGCAATCCATATAGGTGATCAAAATAATTACGTTCACGCCACGTATAAATCTTTCATTCCTACAGTGCATCAAGATATTATTTAATAGCAATTACGTGTACGTACTTCAAGTAATAATTTAAATTTTTGAATTGATTGCGAGTCTGAAGAATGAAAATAACGTGTCGTGACAAATTCTATACATTTCCGACGAAAAGAAAGAAGAGAAAGAAGAACATGCATCTGCAAGTGCTACTGAAGAAATAAAGATACCTAAGATTTCCCATGTGTCGCCAATTTGTTAACCTGTGTCGACGACTTCGCGTGTCCCACGCGGCCCGCCGTCGCGGGTGCATCTAATTTTATCCGTAGATTAGTCGGCCGACATGTATATATACCCAAGATATCGTGAAATAAGCTTAGGGACTGCAGTTTGTATCGCTCCTAGTGAAATTTCAGCTCGGCGATCATTTACGCCGGCTTATAGGTATTACTTTTATGCAGCTTGCTGCACCGCGACACGATTAGTGTAATCAAATTATAGTTACCCTTATCGATCCTGGAACTCACGAGCCATCTCGATAACGGAAACGTGAAACAACAGAAGTGAATATTTATTACGTTACAATTCGCGCGTGGGTGGAATTTCGATTTAAATGCAGTTGCAGGCAAAATGTCGCGAAGCAATTATTTCTGCATTAATTTCATACGACTTTTATAGAACGGTCGTTATTATCAACATTATCTGCTTTGGATTGAAACCGGAAATTTGAGGAAAAAGATTACAATTGAATATTTTAAATTGGCAAATAACCGAAATTACTGTTTCCACATATGTTGATAAATTACAATCGGTGTGTAGTTTTTTTTTTATATATACCTTTTTCACGAGTTCTGTACATTTCAATATGATATTCCGTATCATACTTATACATTACGCGTGTTTCCTGAAACGCGTGATTTCTGTAAATAAATCTCGTAGGTAAACAAAGCTTAAAATTATAAACCGGTGGCTAGTATCCGATGAAAAGTTTCCTGTAAATGAACATTTCCCGGAGGCATGCATACTGACACACGCCGGTAACGTCGCTTTCGTGTATTAACGGCAAACAAGCCGAGGTTGAGTTGCTCTTGATCTCTGTATGCGTATTCCGTCCGCGTGCACGAGCCACATCAATGTGTATGCACGCGTTTGCACCCGTGCATAATGCGGGCAGCCGGCGATCCTGCAAGTGCCAGCAATGAGATTCCCACGCTTGGTTTAAAATATATACACGTGTGTATGTATGGTATATGCGTGCTTGTGCGTGTGTGCGTCTACTACTGTGGCAGTATCCGAATTTAGAGCGTAAATGCATCTTCGAACAGAGAACGTTAACTCGTTGACCCGCGTAGGTAAATTTATGCGTATGCAATTCGGAAAAATGTGTTTGCATTACGCCCGGCGATAAAATGAAGCGGCGTATTTTTCAGCGACGCTATGGACCCGTATGGATACATGAACCAGAGAGGAAATGGATTTTATCTTCTTCGCCTATGTGCGCAGGTAGAAGAGAAACGTGGCAAGAAATTTGTGAAGTTTTCACAATATCGTATGAAAGCGCTTCTGTTTATTATGCAAACACGAAAGTTGCCGAAACAAATAATGGGGAAATTTAATTAGATTTTCCCGTCTTTTTTCAAATTTTTCATCACAATTCTTTCAATTATAACAAACGGTTGAATGCATAAGCGATTTCGAAATTAAATCTTGAGAAATTGCATGACAGAACTAGTTTTCTATCGCAACTTTCCGCAGCTTTCCGTGCATTTCTAGAAAGATTTTCGTAACCTGGTATTTTCTTAGCCAAGTATAAATACAGATGGATGCTTAACGTGCAAATGCTTTCCGTACTTCTTTAATTGACCGTGTAAATAGTTTTAGATTAAATACGGTCAGCTTTAATAAAGTAATGTATATATAGATACATAAAACAAAATGAGTAAAGTCACGTACGTAATTAAATATAAATAAACCCGGAAAAATTTAAATGAGAATTTTAAAAGCTGTCAGTTACTTTTATAAATTTGTATACTATTTATATAAAATTCAGTAATTTACATGAAGACATAACATAAATACTATTTAATGAATTTGCTCATAGTTTACATTAAAAAATTTATACATTCAGTACTCTGTTAATTTAAATTTTTTAACAGTTGAGCAAAAACATTCTACTTTTTTTTTATTCTTTTAAATAACATATAAAAACATATTTACCACTTTTATTATCTAAGGTATAAATTTTTATTTTCTGGTTAACTTATGACTTAATTTTACTTAATCTCATAATAATGTAAAAATTGTATTTTTCTAGTTAAGGTAACTCCGGTATATACGTCGCACCTATCAAAAACTTAATTTATTAAGTAATATTTACTATGTTTAAAGTAAACGAACTATATCAGTAAACTTTGTACTATTATGAAGAAAATATTAGAAATCTGAAATATTTATATTTCGTATTAAAAAATGAACTTTTTTAAACTCTTGCATTTTTGCTGTATATCCCATAGGTGTGGGATATATGGCTACTCATAGGGGGAGAGTAGTATGTACGGTAATGAAAACTCATGAAAAATTTACAAATAATACATATAAATAACATGTAAAATAATACAATAACTTATAAAATGCGTTAAAATCTTATTAAGGAATAAGAATGATAAATATATATATGAAGTAATAAATAATAATTACAATCTTCCCACATGTATTACAAGTGTTATGACATGAAGTACACATTTCATATAATGCGTTTATTGCATTTAATGCACTGAATTTAATCTGCACACTTTGTATGCTTTGAGCATAAATCCCGCCCGCTAAAAATGCTGCATATCCTAAACAGGGATATACAACAAATTAAACAAAGAATACAAGAGCAAAATACTTGTATTTTGTTATACAATATGCTTTACTATTTTTCTACACTCATGTATCACGAAATAACTACTAAGTCTTTTGCACGTCCTACAGTAATCATTTTATGTAGATTATGATTTATT
The DNA here is from genome assembly GCF_000204515.1 of Acromyrmex echinatior. Next base: position 1,542,650 of record NW_011627345.1, on the reverse strand, counting down.
ACTATATAGTATTACTTAACACAGTGACAAATCGATTCAACTCACAATAATTTCATTAATATTAACAGTAAAAAACTGAAATAACGCTATACTAATAGGCTGATATAAAGGCATGTAACAGAGTAGTTACGGGAAAATTATCCCCACTCTTTCTATTTGCCGAAGTTACCCTATTTAATCAGCTTTATTTAATCTTTAAAAAATTATCATTATAAAATCATCAGTTCAGTAATTAAACGTAGCTAGAAGAAAAGAATTTTTACATTATCATCAAGTTAAGTCTAATCACACGTTAACCGGAAAATGAAAAATCGAGCTTTACTTATACATTTATTTTTATATTTTCTAATATTCCCAGCGCGGGATCAACAACTGTAAAACTTGTGTAAACTACTTAAGTATTATAGCCTTATCATGGAGCGACTTCAACGAAGATTAAACGTCTAAAGATTAATAGGTTTTTATTTGCGTTATTAAGTTCAAGACTATCAATTTTACCTCTCTTTTATTCATAACTGAGTACAACAGATACGCGCCTGCAGAATTCGTGTATGAAAAAGCCAGAACGTCAATAGTACTTGGACTGAAATTTTCTCTCGAGAGTCCTTACTATAGTCCAGCCTCCGAGCCACTCACTCTCAAGAAGCAACGATCTTCTTGGAGCCACGTTTATTCCTTCTCGCGGCCGGGCTAGGCCGCAGGACTAGACCGTGCCGCGAGTCGATGCACTTGAAGACGAAAGAACGACGAACAGCGGTGAGACGAACCGGTGGCATCCACCGTGACGAAAATTGAATTATGCCGGCGGGCACGTAGCGAGGCTGATACACGTCGTACACGAGGGTCGTCGCAGCCGCAGCGAGACTGCGGTTTCCACACCGCCGCAGCGATTTCAGAGGTGACGGAGGTGGTGAAAGAGAAAGAGAGAAAAAGACCGAGTGAGATTTGCCAGGAAGCGAGAGGTTACTCGGCGGTAGCGGGGGATCATCTGAGTTGTTGGTCAGCCATCGCTGCAACGGAGAGGTCGGACTCTCCATTTGACATGCGGACGGGGCTTTGATCATCTCTCTTGCCGCGGCCTTCTCTTCTTCGGCCTCTATTCTCTCTCTCTCTTTCTCTCTCTCTCTCCTCTTCCTCCTCTTGACGTGGACCACCGCCGTGTCTGGTGGTTTCACTAGCCGCAGCGGCTGATATGGTGCGAGCGAGTGAGCGAGCGAGCGAGAGAGAGAGAGAGAGAGAGAGAGAGAGAGAGAGAGAGAGAGAGAGAGAGAGAGAAAGAGTCCATTGCTCGGTAGAGGATCGCTACCAGCAACGATCGCTGCCCGCGACTGTGATGGGTCAGCCAGCCACGTCCGACGAGTTCTCCGAGGATGCGATTCCACCAGATGGAATATCGCGGCCTGTCAGCGGCCGTATGAACCGCTTCTGCCGTGCACCGCGTCGATCCGCGTATTCTACGTGCCTCCGTCCCGTCGCGACTGCAATGTCGACGCGACGCGACTGACCGCATCGCGTCATTCGTCTTGTTTGGGCCTGACTGCTGTCAGTAGTAGTAGTGCGCGTCCAGATGAGAATCTAATGGCGTACTCACCGCGAACGCGTACTCGCTTGCTCGCTGAGCGATTCGCGTGACCGCAACAGCAACGCCGAGAGCTCGCGTCGTTGCAGTTGTCGGGGTTGATAGGTCGTTCCGGTGACTAATAACGTTCGAATACTTTGAATACTCGCCGTACGATGTTCACTCAGGATTCACAGAGACATTTTTAATCTTCTTTCAATCAAAGCCATTTGCGATCAAAATTTATATCTCTAATTAAACAAAAATAAATTAGCTCCATGAAACTTTCTATTAACCATGTCATTCTTAATTCATAATGGGAATACATATTTTTTGACGCTAAAGAAACATATGGATCCTTAGGACGTAATACATTTTTTGTTATTAATTTTATTTTTTTGAAAAAGTTTTCAAGTTTACAAAGAAAAGGGAAACGTAAAATTATTCCAAAGTGTTATTATTTAAAAATTAGGAAAAGTTTTCGCGTTGTCAAGACTATGTTCCAGTTAAGTGTTCTTACTGTATTATGAAATTTCATAATATTAGACACTGTTCCTTATTGTTCAGAAACCTTGGGAAAGAATATCTTCTCAGGATTAAAGATCCAATATATTTTATCGCGTCTGATATTGGGATTTTCATAAAATTTTTAATAGGATGCCGTAAATGCAACACGATTAAGGTACAGTCTTGATTCTACTTTCGCAAGAAACGTTTATGAAAGTATTAGAAATAACACTTTGACAGTAAAAAAAAAGTCTTTACAAGACTATGTCAAGACTTTCTGAAACCGTTATTAAAGACTCAGTTGTGCTGCTTGTCGGAGGGAAATCCAATGTTGGATCTGACAAAAATTAATATGCGCCTCTTGATTGACGTGAACATAAATCTAACCTGGTAGTCTGGTCACGTTCCAGGAGATTGCATTTCAAGCTTAACACGTAAGTTACTACATTCTACTCAAGTCGTATAATATTCGAAAAAGGAACAAAGTATAAGATTGAGCGCCAACGCAGATAACAACGTGTTTTCTCTTTAATTGTACTTCCAATGCTACGATAAGCACATAAACGCTTAAATAACATTTTCAAAAGCAAAAAGAATTATCCAAGCGGAACTACATTTATCTCTCTCGATACGTTGTTCTCTTATTCTATAACAAGCACTTGCAATGTGCACGAGAGGGCACAAGAGACGCGATCTTTGAGAGCAACTGAAGCGACTGTGCTTTTCTTTTTCTCAACTTGAAGAATTTATGTCGAGTATTTCTAGGATTTATCCCATCCGAGATATCTTTCCAGCTCTAATCCGAAAGTATGCATTACGAATGTGTATACTATCGCTTCACCAATTCACATTTCCATGCTCTCGCTATTAATCCAGTTGCGGATGTCATCGTGTCCGCAATGTTGAAAATTGTACGTCGAAATGCGGTTGCAAACCATTACTAGGGGAACGAAAAGCATTAACGAGAATATGCACGAGACACATCACGAGTCTGTAAAATGGCATTCGAAGTCTGTTCCGCCTCATTCTTGAACACTTTCGTGAATGTCGAATATTATCGTGAGATTTGCCGCGCGTTCCTCGCCAAAAGAAGAAAGACAACAACGAGTGATGCGCTTTTTATTATAATGGATAGCGTGCTCTCGATGAGTAAGCACGCGATGTACAAAGGCTGCCGGCAAAGATATGTAAATTTAAAGTGGTTTAGAGCGAATCGAGAGGTTCGTAGCTACTTCAACCTACTTCGAGTACAGCAAGCAAATAACGTGTCCTCCTTTCTTTTTTAATAAAAGTCTCATATAGAGAATGATTGAGTCGATAAACATTGAAATGCTACGTGTAATTACATATAGAATAAAATCTATTACATATAGTCAACCTCAAAAATTTATGAATTTTATACTAACGAATGAAAAGTAAAAACGAAATATATAAAAATATTTTTCGATTCTTTTTAGCATCTATTATTTCGCTCTCAAAATTATTATAATAAATATTATATATATATATATATATATACATAAATAGTTTAGTATAATATAGTATATAATATTTCGCGAAATTCATATACATATATGAATCTAGTATACTTATATTGTCTAAATATATAAACTTGCACTTAACATACGCGAGTGCTTTAAAAGCTGTCTTTAAAATAACAGTGACAATCAAAGAGAGTAGGTTCTTAAACGAGATAATTATTCGCGGCTGGGCTTGTAAACATTCT
>NW_011627345.1:1516010-1538744 GCF_000204515.1 Acromyrmex echinatior | reverse complement strand
GACGAATCACCTCGCTTTATATGCTAATACTAAGGTCGGTAGGGGCGTGAAATACAGTCAGCTGTTAACCTCGTGACCCTAGCTATTGCAAGAAAGTATTTCCTTTGCGACAATAACTCCGTTCAAATGAAAATAGAATTTAACTAGATTTCTCAAAGAAAAATAACTTCTTCAGTGTTCTTTTTATTAATAAATTATTTTAAATGTACAAAATGTATTAACATACAAATTAATATAAATAATATATTAATTAATATTTACTAAAAGATTTTTTTAAATACTTCTTTCTTTATTTTTTTAAATTTAAATATGTAAGCAGCTCTCACACGACCAATATTGTTGATATCACATTACAATATAGACGTTGAATAATATACATTGTGTAACGTTTACATTGATATTAATATTAATATTATATTTGCATAAATATTATTCTCATAATGTACTAGTATTAATAATAATATTCTCATAATATACTAGTATCAATAATAATATCGTACGACCACTTTATATTCCACTTCTCCACTTAACAAAAAATATTTAATAAGTGAAAAATATTTATGTTTCCCATAAAATCAAGTCAAACATTCGCTCTTAATCAATTATGCAAATTTTCATTTTCTTGTAATGAAGTGCACTGCAATCGAGATAATCGAAGTATCTCAACCGTAATACGATGCATGTTGATAAACTTAGCACAGACTCCGCCACACATGAGAAATATATTCCTGTACTCGCCTCCAGTAAACCAATCCACTCTCTCCGGTTCGCACGACGGCGGCGGTGGCGGCAGCTACAGACATCCTAATTTAATTTCGGGTGTGCATCATCGCTCACGGCGATGGCTCGAAAAGTCGCGTCACGTGGAGCAACACGTTTCGTTCCCGCGATAAATCCCTCGATGAATCCTCTTAAAAGTGTATCGTGAGACTCGCGATGGTTCTTTTATTTTCTCTTTATTTTATAAACTTTATTCTATTTCGCGAATGATGAGAGAAGTTTCAGAATTCCGTTTGTTACTATTATAATCGTGAAGTGAATAACATTGGCAAAGCACGTCATTGCATTCTGAGTGTGAAACTGTGCAGCGTCATTAAAATAAAAAATATACATCCCTTCTTCCTTGAGCTTTTATAACGCTTTAACAATAATTTAGTTTCTTTCGACATAGTCTCTTTTTTCCGTCCGCCCTTGTTCTCTCAGTAAGGGCTACTTTACTCAGGACAGCGTATTACTTACCAACGATATCGTCAACCATGTCTCTCTTGCTGAGTGCATTACGGTATCATTTACATCGTCGGCACGGCGCATTGCGCCTGCCAGCACTTGCCGCTGGTTATACGGCGTCCGAGCGGCTACGCTACGACGAGAATTGTATCAGCCGGCTCTCGTTATCGGCCGGAATCTCGTTAAGGCTGATTTTCCGCGAATATAAAGTGTCCAGTGAAAGAGAGAAGTAAGGATCAAATCGCTTCGGGTTGAAACAAAAAAAAATTAACTCTTTCTTCTTGTGTCTCTTTTTCTCTCTTGAATCCTCTTAATTACGCAGGTACGGAAATGCGAGGGACAGCGCGCGCAATTAAGCCGATTTTCTCGCAGCGTTTTCCGATCCGAACTTTTTTATGTATACGATACTTGGAGTGATATAGCCAGTTGTTTTTGCTTCTGGAATCCGATTCTGGATCCGATATCTGCGTACGTAGGAAGTTCGTATCGACCGAAAGTCGAACCGCTTTACACAGCGGGCACATTGCAATGCTGCCGGGTCGGGGCAACGAGGCAGTTCGAAAAACTTACGGGCGCAGTTAAGTAGATCTACGACAGCCCAGGGTTAACCGGTAATGCATCTCGAGGCACCATCCCCGTTTGAATTAGCCTCGGGATAAAAGAGGGTCGGAAAGAGCGTACAGAGCCACGATCGACCTGCGGCCTACGCGTTTCCATAAGCAAATCCTCGGGAAATTTGAAAGTCCGAGGTAACGATGGAGAATTTGAATTACTCGGTTGAGTAGAGTAACAGCTCGGGAAGTTGCCTAAAGGATTAAACTGCAAATGAAACGTGAACGTGAAATTTTGTATTCTATCTTTTAAATAATTTTCATATAATAACACTCGGTAAATAAATAAAGATTTGTTCCGTTCTATTTTCTTGTCTACGTATACAATTTTCTGAGCAGAATTTATGCAAAAGCATGAAAAGCTTACTAAAATATTTATCGAATTTAAAATTGAATTTCCTGTAGGAAAATATAATTCGATTAAATATTATTATTCGTTCCTAATTATTAATTCTCAACATTAAAGAATTAAACAATTTTAATAATTCATTTTAAAAGTTACAAATACTTTAATGCGCTCATTTTCAGGTTTATCGTATTTATTATTAGGTACATTACTATATTTAATTATTTTAATTATCTACATAAATATTTATGACGAAAAGGAAATAATGATTCAAAGCTCGTTACATAACGTACTTGATTGCATATTTTTCATTCTTTCTCTTTATCTTAAAGATATTTATAATTGCTGCACGTCATTAAAATTTTCTCTTTTCATATTCTTCGACAGATTAGTACTATCGATAAGTTTCACGATCCACAATACCCGATTTATTTCGTCTGCCAGCGTGCGACACGTCTGGCTAGGGGCACGTTCCTCGTTTCAGGAATCGATCGCTCTTCTCCCAAAGGCGACGTTTTTCGATCGTAAAGCGAAATTGTTTAACCGGCAGGTACGTGCCGCTGTAGCCGGCAGCCGCTCACCATCCGCCCATCACGGGCCAGCGCTTCGCCCAGCTGCTCTGGGGAGCGCGTAGCCATCGCGGACGATAGAGCTTTACGCGGATACACCAGCGAGATGTGCGACTTTATGATCGTAATGTAATCTTGCGTTATCGGTGGCCCGCAACCGGCCAATAAAGCCGACAAACGCGTGAACGCTGCGTCGATCTTATCGTCGGAGCATGGGAGCGCCAGACTCACATAAAACGGTGTTCCCGTTCCCATTTCGAGGGTGATCGTATTCCTGGGCGATAGGTGCCGCGAGCGCCTATCCCATACGACCCGGCAGTGCCCGTCGACGGCCTGCAGGCAATGCATTTCAATGCTTCAGCCTCCAATGCTTTTCCATCTCTCTCTCTCTCTCTCTCTCTCTCTCTCTCTCTCTCTCTCTCTCTCTCTTCCCCCCCTCTGTCTCTCTCTGGTCTGGCACACTCTGCGCACACCTAAGTGATTCCAGATTGGCGCGCTAATGACTGTTTCATATTCATTGGCCGCGGTAGTGTGCGACCTGGGGCACCTCGGTTACATCTAATTCACTTCCCTGCAACGCTACGTTATGGTTTCTTCATCTGCACACGCCGATCATCTCGCTTTCTGTCTAACACAAGCGATCAGTTGAATGATTCGCTATTTACAGATAGTTAAATATCGATTAGTGGATGGTTAGATAATAGCTCTATTGCATCAAATCTTTTTTTCTACAAATTGCTAATTATTTCACATTTCAATATTAATCTGACATTAATTTTTTACATCTGAATTTTATTTATATAATAGTTTAACATGAGAATTATTATGTTTAAAATTATGTTTTTTTAATTATTCTAAGTTATTGTTTATTTAAACGAAAAGCTTCGAATTATATTTTCTATTTATACGTAACTATAATACAAACCTCCGAAATTATTCCGCACATTTTTTATGAACTTTATATAATTATTATTTAGGGTCGCGTGTCATGGTATATAGTATGCGATGTACATTGTAATTACCGTGAAAGTCGTGATACTAGTCTGAGAAAAGAACCCATTACGAAGGACCCCTCCAGCAGGATCAACAAGAAACTGACTTCACGAGAAATTAATTAAACTTGATGAGGCTTTTTAGGCCGGCGTTAAAGTTGCCGTGTAACTTATTCATTTGGTAATTCCCGGGACAATTGGATGTCGTCGGGTTCTGATATAAAGTCGCGTAGGAGCGTCGGCGTGGAACATGTGCTTACGCAAACGCGTGTCGCACGTGTGAAGGGCGCACGTGTACTACGATCGAAGAGTGCGAAGGGTTAAAAGAGAATCCTGGTACTTGCAACGCACCAAGGATGGATGATGAGTTAGAAGAGAGAGCGAGAGAGAGAGAGAGAGAGAGAGAGAGAGAGAGAGAGAGAGAGGGAGACCCGAGGGGTTACGTAGAAAAGAAAAGGAAACTGAACAGACCGCGACAGGTGGATGTTTCAGGTGCGATCGATGTAGCGCGACACCCTCGTGTCGCCACCCTTGAACTTCTACTCGCTCACCAGTCTCGCCACCCTTTCGAACGTTACCCTCGCGCACAGAAAAACTCTTCTTTATCTCACCTTTGGCTTCCCTGTCACAGTGTCTCGCACCAACCAAAGCTTTCAAAGTCACGGTTTTTACAATTTTCTCGTCTGAGCATCGATTCACGAGACAAGAACTAACAGTCCTCAGTCGTTTCAATTAATGAATGTATCCATGTAGCTACGAAGTAATAATTATAGAGAGCGTATGCGGTCTTTCTGTCTGTTCCTGAATCTCAACGCTGTAATATTTCGAAATACTTGCCAAGTTTCTCCGATGGTATGCATTGCAGAATCCATAGAGCCAGCGATTCGTTAAAACCACACATAATGCATGTGATTTCATTCACGTGACACATAACGCCAGAATTTTTTCTGAAGTGCAATTTGTCTCAACTTGTTGGTATATATATATATGATTTATATTCGTTCACGTTACCTTTTCGTGTACTAATTAGCTTCAGAAATCGCTGTTCATGACGTGACGATATTAATTCGTTAAGCCTCACGAAGATGATATTTTAAGCAAAACGCTACATAAATCATAAACTATTTGAGTGACGCATCAGGACACATTAGATCACAATTTCTCTGATGCAATGATAAACAAATAAATACAAACTTAATTTTATATATGTATCGCTCTCTTACTTCAGAAGTAATACAACTAAAAGAATTAGTCTAGAAAAGGAGAAAAGAAGAAAATTTCTATTTTTCAATCTGACAGAACAGTATTAACCTGTCAAACAATATCGATAAAAAGAATATTTTTTAGTTCTTACAAGATAATCAAATGATATTTGTTTCACACACTCTTAAAAAGCCACTCTTCTTGAGAACTGTGATATTTTATAAAGTTAAATAAATTTAGTTACAATTAATTCAACTATAATTAGAAATATATTCGAAATTAGACGAGAATAAATCAATTAAGAGAAATAAGATTAATTTCGATCAAAGTAGGTGCTTAATATTCACGTGCAAATTTTTGGAAACATTTTTTAAACTGTGCATTAATTCGGTTTGTCAAACTCGAAACGCAATCTCAAATTCACAAGCTGAAATATTAATATTTTAAATTAGATTGATTATCAATTTAATTTAATAGTAATTCTAATTTTATATATAGGATACTAAGCATCTTTAAAAAACTTGGAAAGAACTTATTGCGAAAAATATTAAATACTTTAGTTCATTTTTTATGATTAATAGGATAATGTTTATTCAATTCATTCATAATGCCTTAAAGTTTTTAATTAATTACATATGCAATTAAAATATTTGTAACCAGTGTCGTGTTATTATTTCTAACGTGTTAATATTTTTAATAGCTATTATTGAAATAACAGCGCTAAAGTAAATAATAACAAAAGGTAGCAGCTGATACATGACATGATACACACAACTTCTATGTATCTTTCTCTGTTTACCTACTAGAAATTGTTATCTGCTATCGTTCTTTTTACATTTCCGACCAAGATCGACGTTTCTCCTCATTCTTCTCCATGGAACACCCATGGATACGAACCGCTTCGAATCGTTAGTGTCCGTGCCTTTCGTTAACTGTGCGGACCCTGGCGCCCTGCAGTGCCGTTTGCCGCAACAACCACAGCAATAGCCATGCAGGCAGTGGCGGCACGTAATTAGGACGTCGCCTCGTTTCTCCTCGACGATGCTTTTTTTGTGCTTTATTTTTGCTCCTTCTCATTTCGCTCGTATATACCTACACAGATACAGATCTGTGCTCCTTTTTCGGCCTGTCTCTTTCTTTCTCCTCCCCCCCCCTCTCTTTCTCTCTCGTGATCTCGGAATTGACACGGTATACATAAAATTAGTATATATACACACACATACACGTGAGATCAACGGTATTTAATGAGGAGTAGCAAGAAAAAGAGGAGAAGAAAGGGAGAAGAGCGAGACGAGTGAATCTTCTCTTCAGTGGCGAGTAACGGCCGCTGTAGGCTTTGAAGCTTCACAATAGGTCGACTTCTTACCTCAAGACGCCGCGCTGTGGAGTTCGCTTAATTAAACAAGATATCAGTGCACGCGCATCCCAGAATCCCTGACCGGGTCCTTTTCAGTCCTTTTGTACACCTTCCACTGGCTGTTCGCTCTATTTTCGCCGGATTCTTCAGCAATTCTGGACACTTAGATATGAAGTTTTCATGTACATGCTTCTTTAACAATATCTTTTTCTCGCTTTTTGTTTCTTTTCTCTTTCCCATCTCTTTTGCAATTCAGCCTTTCTTTTCTTACTATCTTGCTATTTTACTTTTTTCCATTATGTGTATCACAGCTGTGAAATCTTTTTTTCTATGCCGACGTTCTTTAATAACGCCAGCTTAAAATTGACGTTATCTTAACTTCACGATCCTTTCAGTTTTAAGTTTCTTCCTCGTAAGAAGAGAGAATTCTATACTTGACCGTCCATGTTGGAGAACGCCCTAAGATATCTCGATATCGCCTGATACACTCGGGCGATAAGTATTGCGTGCTTTGTGATTATGATATCTCCGGAGTTAACTTTGTTCAGAAGTTACTTCAGCGTTACGTCGGCGTGCATGCATTCTCGTAGCACGGGATGTATATAAAAGTTTCTTCGTTAAAAACGGACGGGTTATTCGACTAAGCGTAGTCTAATATCTTGTTGATATCTTTCTATATATACGGGATGTTTGAAATGAAAATAATGATAAAGTCTTCAGACACACAATTGATGATAGAATGACTCATCTTTAATTAAATTTAGATGAAGTTTACTATAGAAAATCTATAGAAAAAAATCTAATTCATTAATTGTTTGAACATTGAAAATCTTGCAATATGATTCTCTTCTTATTCAATTTTCTCTAATAAAATATCGAATCTAAATTCTTTCAGAAATTTATCAATTTTATCACTTTTATTTAAAATTGTATAAAACCATATTTCCCGAAGTTGAAATAGTCATGTGTCGTACAGCTTTGCTGTATCGATTTTATCAGCGTGCCATTTCATTTCGAAAGAAGATAAGGAAATTAAGCGGATACGGAAAATCTCGTCGAGAATTAATACATTCATTCTGAAAAGAGAGTTAGTATTCTACTTTAGTATTTTAATCTTTCGGGAATTGTTTAATTTTTATTACAAATTTTCATTACACTTGAAAAAGTATTTTATATGTCTCTGCCTTAATTTAAAACACAACTCAAAAACCCGAGAAATGGGAAAAAAACTGAACAGGAAATTGTTGATTAATTCAATAATATCGATACAAAGAATATATTTTTAACATGATCAAATGTAATTTTTGTTTCACAATCCTTAAAGCATCCTTTTTAAACTAAGATGATTTGGACGATTTTTTATGAAGTTAAATTAGTTCACTTTTCATGATTGATAGAATAATCTTTACTTAATTTATTCATATATGTGGTAATAATCTTTATTTAATTTATTCATATAATCGAAAATTGCATTTTTTAGTTGTGTCATTTTTTATAAAATATAAGCGATGATATTTACAATAGCAACATTTTTTTTCATTTGAACACATTTATAAATAGTATAAACTGTTAGTATAAATTTTAATAAATTATTATAAACTTTTTTTTATCGAAGTGCTATATTTTTATAAATCCGTATATATTATAGTGCTATTAACGCATGGAATACGATATCACGCAATATGATGTTTTTATTATCTTTTCGATAAGTTTAAGAAACTTGTTTAATTAGCACTCATCTCTCCAAAACTACAGCATGCTGAGAGTTAAATAACGACTGATACGCACTATACCGCAAATGTTCCCACGTTCCCATACGTTGGTCTTCTCGTTGCACAGGCTTTATCTCGCAGCTCACATTATATCACGCAAACTTTCTGGAAGTTGTACCATCTTGCAGCATTAATTGAAGGCAAGAAACATCGATGTTTGACTTCCAAGATGGCAGAGAAGATTCTCGTTATATCTTAAGACTCGAGATGAATTTATCTCCGCACTACGTATCATATCCATATTAATCTTTAGCGCTTTCTAATTTATGCGATATCTACCTCTCTCTATTATTAGATTAACTAATTTCCTCTTTCGGCTGTGAGAACATTGTCGCAGCAGGATATAAATATTAGATTTTACATTGTTTGCATTTACATATTGCAATTTGAAGCAAATGAATTAATTTTAATGCGTATAAAAAATATCGAATCTGAATATTGTTCTTTTGAAATCAAATATTAAATCATACAAATATTAAATATTATAAAAAATTACTATTTAATATTGAAAAGTTAATGGTTTACAAAAAATACAAATCACAAATTGAAAAAAAGACAATATTGCAACTTGATAATATAAAAATCATTTATTTATGAAATATTTATATGTGACAATTTTATTAAAGAAAAATGCGGCTAAGAGAAGAAACTATTTATTCCTTTCACATTTTCATAAAAAACATTTTCATAATGAATTTTTCTTTTACAACATACACGTAATATATTATATATTATATTGGAAGTGTAAAATTCAATCCAATGTGCCGTGAGTTACTTTAATGGAATGCTGTATCTCTTTTATACGTAATTGAATTAATTTTTCGGAAGTTACAGAGCGGAAGTTATAAGCGGTACGATTGAAAAGAGTTTCGCCCGCGAAACCATTCTTCTTTTTATACGATACAATTTCGAAACGGATATTTACGTCACAAGGAATGATGATTATCGTGATAGCTTTTCAGACTTGTCAAGTCGTAAAAGGTAGCGCGCACGAATTCACGTTGGCGCGTATTCCGCGTATCAATTGTACGCCGTCATTCGACCGCGTAGACACGACTTTTATGGACTTTTGCATGGGGCATTATTCCGAAACAACGACCCAATTCAGGCAGGACGTAAATGCTCCTTTTTATTGCCACTAACGAAATTTCATATTACGCTTCCTGCGCGCACGATCGTGCTGTACCACGTCACGCCGCACCGATGTGGTGCCCGACGACGCGGCACGAACATTTTCACCACACGCGAGGATTAAACCTAATCGCACTACCTATACGGTCCGCATAAATACCGGCACGATGTCCAGCCGGCTTTAGAAATTACGGTGGAAAGACGAGAGAGACCGCGTATTGTTGACCCTTGCCTCCGCGAATGACCACCGCCCGCCTTTTCTCTTTGCGAGTCATCCGAATTAGTGCCAACGGAGGATGGAGATCGTCGCCACGTGGGAATTATTTCAACAGTGTTCAATGCGATGAGAATTTATTATTAAATCGCGTGCAGTCGAAACGCCTCCGTGTCGATCGCGTGCACGCATAGAACGGTACGGCGAATATATCGATTTGCCGGGCGACCACAACCAGCCGTACCGTTGGTTACGTGCGTACGCAAACGAGGGTGGCGATGCAAAAAGATATTTCGAGAAAGCCGCTTATCGAAGGTCCTGGCTCGGATTAAAGCTGTTTGCTCGCAATTCATAAACATAGCTGAGCTCGAGGAACGACTTGGCGCGCGACCATCACCGGTTATCTTTTAAACTCGCATTGGATTTGCATTTTTTTTCGACATAAGCTCGACTTTAGTTTAATACGGTGAAAAATATTGCACTGATATGCAACCCCCTGGCTATTACTGATATACATTTGTTTCAAATCTGGCACGCTTTGTAATTTATGTAATCTCGAGTTCTTTTTCTTTTCGTATAATTGCTATAGGAAAAAATGCGTTTTTAATATGTGATACTGTAGTAATTGCTTTCTATATCAATTAAATATATTGATGTGAACAATTGAAGGGTTTTCTAGAAAAACATTGTAACCATTATTTTGATAAAAAGTGATATTTTAATAGAAAAATGTTGCTTGTACGTTGACTACATATTTTTTTCTCATAAAATTAAAAAAATTTTATAAAAAAATTTTATTTTCTAAAATATTAAAAAAATGGAATGTTCTTCCAGGGAACTCTTCAATTATTGCAAGCAGTATATTTTTATAGCACAATTTGCGTTTAATTTTTTTATGTAAATTGTCATGTTCGAAGTATAATGGAAAGAAATCACAATGCTTACAAGTTGCTTTTCAAAAAATCGAGATTTTATAAAATGAATAAAAGAATTGTTGCGATGCAATATTAGCGCACAAAAAAATTATGACTTGAAATTATCTTCATATTTGTCAGTGTAAACAATTCCGAAAAAAATCTTAGAAGATAATATACTTCGAATATTCCATATTAAAAAAAAAAGAACAACGTACTACTTTAAACAGTAGAAATTTAATTAAACTAATGCGTATTACACGCGAAACGAGCATGAACTCGTGATGATGGAGAGATTTTACTATGTTGCATAAGTACCGATGCCGATGAGATGGAAAAAGTCAAGGCAACGGATGTTGGCACGCTATAGTAGAAAGAATGACCACATTTCGCACGCAATGAAATCAGAATAAACCATGGGGCAACTCTCTCTCTCTCTCTCTCTCTCTCTCTCTCTCTCTCTCTCTCTCTCTCTCTCTCTCTTTCATTATCATTAAATTAGATCGCTTGACAAAGAGGGATGAGCAAAGACCGACCGAGAGAATACAACCATGGAAATTGCGTTTTCTTACGTGGCGAGAAAATTTCCGTGTTTCGTGCGTCAGCGGCAAAAGAAATAACCCTCATAATTAGCCGGGCGAACCTCGAAGCTTCCGTACTAGCAGAAAAGTTTGCGCGAACGCGAGCGAATGGCGAATGGTGTATCTTAACTGCTCCTCGAGCGAAGCTACTTGCTGAAAAGAGCACGAGGGTGAAAAATTTGCATGAAATATGATCGGCATGCGGCACATATCTATGACGTACACCTTCTGCGCTGCGTAAAACATTTTGACGAGGGCCATGGCTTTTCACGACCTCGCCGTTTCATTTGCATCGAACGATGCACCTTCTTTCTCATGTGTCCTTATTTCTATATTAAGGAAGAAGCATTTCCTTTTATAATATGGATTAACATATTGCAAAAAATGTAAAGTAAGATATTTTGCGATTTAGAACGACTTTAAAAATCGATATATGTTAAACAGAATATTTTTAGTATTCGTATAAACTTAAAATATGCGATGACAATTTTAATAAAATGATTTATTTATAAAATAATTAAAATAAAAATAAATTATTTATAAATCTGAAAAAATAACGACGAACTTATTGAATAAAATTTATACATACATTTCTATTATTTATTCATAGATTCCATATGACAATAAGTTTCTCTGTAATAAATTTTCCTACAATATATTTCTCTATAGTATGATTTATAAGGCAGCTTATTATAATCTGAAATTATACGATGTTCTTAAATATTTAATTTGAGAAACACTTGGTGAATGATATTTTAATACCGTTTTTATTTACTTTTCCTTGTATTACATTCTGTAGAATGGATAGTCATATAATTCTCACAATAACAGATATAACTATCTACAAAGGAATAAATAGCTTAAGATATGAGATAATATAAAATAATATTAGAACCCAAATCACGTAAAGATTATTAGCTCATGTGTATTTAATTCTCATGAAACAGTTTGTGCACAATGAACGATCTTCTTATCTACTAAAGAACGTAGCACATTCTGTATAACAAGTAGTAAGAAGTTTGTCTTGCAGAATACATTCCGCTTGTATGTACAGACAGTGCAATTTATAGGAGCGAGTAAGAACATGGATTCACATTCATAAGTACTACTATTAAAATTCAAATTTTCCACACAGTAGACTCGGATGACCTTCGAAGAAGCTTGCTGCATCAGCGATACTCAAAATACGAATGACGAGAAATGTTCTCGTAGAGAACTTCTCTATTCCGATTGTTCTTGATTATAGCCTGCAGACAATTTCATATAATAATATTGTGCGAATGCGTTAGTGATGTAAACGAAAAGTTATGCGCCAGCGTGATCAGTTTGGTATCTGAAATTAAAGCAGACATCGGGCAACCACTGGTTCAAGCGACATACGACGATTAGCTTACGCGTATCTTCCAGCTTGCACTGCTGGTGTTCATTTACTTTCATTCGCATATACTTGTCCCCGACTTCCACCGCAGGTGTCGTCGTTTCAACACACCCTACAGCGCTCGAGACATAACTGGGACTCGTTTCCCTCGTCGTTAGATACTAGCGACGTAACGTCCCATCTCGTTAGCTAAATTTTAGACGAGGTGCAGTCGGCTTGTATGCAGACCGTCTCTATCTGCTATCTTCTTCATGGTTAATGACAGTCAGTGGACGAGTTTCCAGAAGAGAATGCACTGCTTTCGAAAAATCCACGTCGCAGACGGATCTTTTTCCTTCTCATTTTATACCTTATTTCCGTCCATGTCATTCTAGTCTTTAAATTAAAGACCACAATATCTGATGGAAAGTGCAAACTTTCCAAGGAAAGGGGAAATTTAAGAGAACTTCTTAAGAAATTGGATAAGGAAAATATTTGAGTCTCACATTTTCTATTCAATTCTTAAAATTCAACAAGTACGTTTACTATTTTACTTCGTCGTCGAGACGGAAAGTATGTTTTATAAATTTGCAGCAGAGATATTTTCATTAATCTATGTGCTTTTCATAACTCTGTGTCTTTTACGTGTAGTTAATTTTAATAATGTCAAGATTTTTAATTTTTTTTCTTACATAGATTTTTATCTCATGTAATTCACGCTGTGCGTATAAAGCAGTTCTTTCTATCTTAATAATTTATTATAATATTTGCGCCATCGAGACTTCAACTCCATTATTATTTATACAACAACCTACGTTTACGAATGCAGTACTTTACATCGTTATTATATATGTATATGCTAAGCTTGCCGGCGCGCCTCCTGCCATGTTCCCTCACAGCTGCCACGAATACTTTGTCAAGGTAAATGGTCGCGCATTCTCTCGCAAATATCAACATTAAGATTCAAATGACCGAATAATCGGGCGAATCTCGCAGGACCCGTTTCTGCGCTTAAAGGTACACGCACAGACGAAGTGCTTCGACGAATCGTCGAATTCTCTGCTGCCACAGGTATGCCTTTATTACGTATAATCACTGTACACATAAAAACTGTACACATATCATGCTTGCCTGCTACAAGAGGCTTTTACAACGTCATCATTAACCCTATTTTCGCTTTGCGAGAAATACTGATGTAAATTCTCCTTTAAATTATAAATCGTATACATATAATTATAAGTCGAAGCTGCTTTATAAATCAAAGGAGTTCTATTATAAATTGCTAGATATTAATTTAAATTAATAGTACAGAACTGTGTACTTGATTAATTGCACAGAATTTTACATGAATTTTCGAACAGATAATTTTTTTTAACATTACTTTTAAAAAAATTTTGAAAAAATATTTTTTTAAAAAGTGTTCTCTTTAAATCTATAGAATATATTAGGTGTTGGAATTAATTCGTAGCGTTTTTTAATGAAAGAATGTTATTTATTTCACATGAGCATTAAAAAATACATTAATGAAAGTACTTCCCATCACTTGTAAAACGCTACGAATTAATTCCAACACCTAATAAATTTTATATTATCAAATTCTTTTTAACAGCCTGAAAATGTATTTTTAAGAACACTTATTTCGATTAATTAATTTTTATTTTTAAACATTTTATTTTTATTTGAGATATTTTTTAAATTTTTATTGCATACAATTTTGGACATTATCTATTCTTTTTTCTTATATATTTTTCTTATATATTTTTATATATTTGTTTTGTTTTTTATCAAATATCGTTAAGAAACCTCACAAACGTTAAAAATCCATCTTTTATTTGTGTAACTAATTAAAGCGCGATTGCTATTCATTATAGTTATGTTTGATTTGGTAATTCAGAATTAGCGATTTTCAATTAATATTATTTTCCAGCCAAAATCTGAGATTTTAATAAATTTTTATTAAAGATAATTTCAACAGAATGATAATGATTCAAAATTTAAAAATTTGCGCATCTACCAAGTTATACCAAGTGTAATACAAGTCTTGAAACTAGGAACTTTCATTTCAGAGCAAAATATATGGCGTGTGTCCAAATATATGATGTTAATCTTTTCACTTCCAGGACACAGATATGTCTCACACGTTACAAGGCCTACTTTGGGAAGCTTCCTGCATGAAACTAATATTGTAAAGTGCTCGTAAAAGATATCGCCCTTCCAAATGATAACCGAGTTCATGTCATCGCGTTAAGTTCGCGTTAGAGAATAATAGCGCAGGTGTCAAGAATATCTGAGTGAAGTATCCACGAAATATCGTTTCAATTTCATTATTTGCTTCATATCAGTCTTGTAAAGAAGAAATTTTTCTTTATTAATCCATATCGTTAACGTTATCAAAAATCTTTCCGTCTGCATCATCATCATTCGTATCGCGAGTTTGTCGAGTTTTGTACTGTACTACCGAAGTTTCTGCTGCTCGCTGACTGGCTCATAAATAGCAACTTTCGCAGCACTCTCGAGCCTTGTACTTACTTGCAAGCTTCGCTTGCCTCCTTTCCTATGTGCACAATGATATTATTGCAGCCGACGCTACTTTTCGAGATAACCGCAGCTTTCCATCCTTCTAACATAGTTTTCGCTAAGTATCATGATTACGCTTCTGAACTCGCTCAAAGTAATTCTATATTGAGTAATATAAGGTAATATGCTGCTCTCTCTCTCTGGTTGTGTAGAAGATCGATATTTCATCAACGAATTTATATGTGTATATATATATATATATATATATATATATATAAATGTATATGATCTGATATATATATATATATATATATACATATCTGTGTGTATATATGTTCACTACTGTCAGCGCCATATATTTTGCACGGAATGTGCTTCGGGATTGAATTTTATCGAATAGTTCCAAATTTATATAATGCACCGTAGATTTTGCGATGCGCTAGATAATCTCGTGCCGCCGCTCCGTTCGTAAACCTTGTCCGAGATTCACTGCCGCGCAGTTCCCGCAAGCTTCATTTATCTTCTGGCACGTGATATGTGCGATATTGTACGCAGTTTCCAATACTTGTCGGAGCAACCAATCTCGTTGAGATATCTCATCCGAAACAAATAACTGAAACGTATGTATAGTTGAGAGACGTTTATAAGTTAATTAACACAAATCGATTAATGCAAGCATATCATAATCTTAATTTTTAAAAAGTATATTTAAACAATTTAATAAAATAAATAAATTTTGAAAATTTATCATTGTATTTATTTTATTAATTATGTATTTGAAATTAGAGTACACACTTAAAAAAATGTTTCGACTAAATCAATAAAAGAATCCAACAAGAATGGCATTTTGAAGAACAAACAGAATTTCTGATCATGATAACAGAAATTTTGTTTGGTCTCGCAAAAATGTCATTCTTGTTGGACCCCTTTGTTTAATTTAATTTAATTAAATTAATTTAAACAGAATATTTTTGAATGTAACGAATGATCGATAAAAAGAACATAATTTATCTAAAGATATAGTATTAAAATCTACTTTTTCCATGTTGGGCCACGTGAGACTATTCTTGCTGAGAAGCATGGAAAAGATAAACACGTTCCGCTCTTACTTTTTCTCAGTTACTTTTATACACCGACAACCTTTCCGTAGTGCCAATTTTCGCAGCGGACAGAAGGCAATCTCATTTCGTTTAACTGGCACCATCATTTCCGTGACCCGAATGTACCATTTGATTGTCAACGCTTTCGGTTACGAGGTCAGAGCGAAGTTCTATAGTGGCACCCGATATTTATTCGATAGTTCACAACTTTCCACGGGGTTGTCACACTAATGTGACAAGGTTACCTTCCGTCTAGACATTCGATCAGTGTCAAATCGACGTGTGATGCGGTTACTCGTGAGGAAAGCATCTGCGGCCTCGGCACGTTTTACGTTTCAATTACTCTGATAATAGCCGCTGTCTATGCGGTGGAGCACATCGCGGTTTCGACGTGTCCGAAGTCACTTTGTCCCATCGATAAACAGCAACCATCGGCGACTACCGCAACGTATCCACAGCGAAGATCCCCAGCTTCTCGCTTACGTATGTATGTGCACATTGATATCGTACTAGGTAGATCGTTACGTCTCTCTCTTTCTCTCTCCGCGGTCACCGCGGCGACTTCGTCCTCGCGTTCGCTTTTACCTAAGTGCCGTGATTACTCCCGTGACTGGAATCGAGAATTGGATCCACCGTCACGTCGTATTGCAATACGAAGTACGTAGAGTTGGGGCTATCACCAACGCTACTTGGGCAGAATTCCAAACAGGATTGGATCTCTTTTGCGATGCATGTCTGTTTATCGAAGTGGTCGTCGGCATTAGGACCAACATGGGCTGAGAATATAAATATGTAGAAATAAAAAGAGTCAAAGGTGTCACTTGGTAAAATTTTTCACATCAAATTAAAAATATTTGCTAATGGAATATAAATCTGTCGTGTCAATCAGAGAATGTCTTCGAGAAAAGAATAATGATCTATACTACTGCTAAATAATTTTGAAAACCTATTACAAAATTATCTTTTTTTTTTAAATTATGTATGCGTATTAAAAGGAATTGCAGATTTTACAGAATTTGTAAAATTATGTTATCTTAATGTATTATTAAAAATTATATCATTATAACACCTTATTTATTTTCAAAATAAATAAAAACAAATCATCATAGCAACTTTCAAATATTTGATATTGCGCCGAATAAATTTCACACAGTAAACTTTTATCAAAATTCGATTAATATTAATATATAATATGGGAGAGAGCACATTGGATTAATATTAATTCATTAGATTATCTGTAAAAGCTGGGCGATGCATAATAATATACTTTCATAACCGAGTTATTTTAGTAATCTATAGTTATTTTAATTGAGCGCACATGCATGTTCATTACACGTAACTTTGGAAACGATATTCTACATGTAGCTCCGTAGTTCAATCCAGTAGTAACCTTATTCGCGGGTACCGTGTCCTCCGGCGATCTGAGAGGATCCGGCAAGCACTGGCAAGCAGACGGATGAGCAAATTGCATATTACCCCGGCCACGAAATCGCAAGCTGTATAATCGCATTTCGCATGTTATAACTTATAATTACTATATTAATAGATCTCTGGCGTACATCGTACGTTGACTACGCAAACTTTTGGCGAGAAATTCGATTCTTTTTTACAAAGTCTTTTTTAACGAAGTTAGAAAAGTCCTTGCAAAAAGGATTTCTTTTATTAAGCTACATTAAGTTACATTACACAAAAGCTAGTTAACGGCGTACTTTTTCGAGAAGGTAAATTTAACCGCGCGCTTGTCTCATGGTATACGTATACTTTTCTTGCAAGAAAAATAATAAAATTGATAATTTGCATCCTCATACACATAAACCGCCATAGGTATGTCCGGTTGTCTCTATCACCTGAAACGCGATTATCGTGTTTCGCGCGGAATAGCGTTATTACCGAGAAACAAATCGCAGCAGTTTAACGTCGCCAGTGCCGTTACTCGACCATGTTCGTAAATCGATTCGGATCTTGATAAGGGTCGCACGGGGAGGCGATCCGGATGAGTCCCGCCAGTTCGATCCGGCGGGAACGACCACTGTCGTTGCGCCGAACGAAGGTCTCGAAGGTGCATTCCATGCAACTGCCGGCGGCCTGTTACGGCGATCCTGTGCCGCAGGGCGTTCCCCGGTAGGAGTCTACGGAGTTGGCTAGATGACCAGATTACAGGTTTCTCTCGGTGCAGGAAGTCGTGAGATTCTTAATTGCGTTTGTCACGAGGCTACGCGGCGGGCGTATCTGTCTCGGTGCGGCGAGGTGCGGCGGCTTTCCTTCTCTCTTTTTCTTTCTCCGGGACCGCGTTGGGGCAATAACAATGCTGGGATAAATTAACCGGTAGGCGGCACAGCGTGGCTGACTGAGAGTAGCTATAAACCGATCCTGTAAGGAGAGTCCGCCCCAGGTGGCCAGTTAACTGCTTAGCCTTAAAAATATACATGCTCTGACCCTTCTCCACCCCCGCATCACCTCTCCCCGTGCCATTTCCTCCTCTCGTGCTTTCTAACTGCTCCTCGCTCCTTTCGCGTTCGATCGCACGTGAGCGGTCCATCCCCTCGGACACCATCCTTCGTTCCAGCCAACGGATCTTCCCGTACACAAGCATGCCGTACGTTCCGCCATTTATCCCAGACCGCGTGGATTGCGATAGGTTTATTGTGATTTACGTAACGGTGAAGGAGAACGATCGCTTAATCTTTCGCGCCCTATACCTGGTCGTCCTGGAAGGGGACCGGAAGGGACGGCAGAGTCGCACAGGTCGGACGCTAACTGATGGAAATCAACAGCGTACTAAGACGCACGTTCGCATACTCGCAATCGCAACATTTATTTCCAGACAAGATGTATTACCATGTCGATCTTACCGCGGTAGATGAATGAGCAAAATTGTTTCTCGGAGCGACTGCTATTTGTATCTGTAAACCGCCGCGTGCTCCTTAGCTCGCGATGAGGCAAGAATGTAAGTGTAATAGGATCCCCTCGTTATCATATGGAATATTCGTTGCACGTAATTAGCGTGGGAATTCCTCAGATTGCTTAATATTCGTTTAATCGAGAGTTCACAACACGATTTTTTCGCAATATTCAACGATCTTTTAGATTATCCTGAAATATTTAAATTTATCACGGATAGAATGGTTTTCCTGAAGTATCTAGAATTTTAGCCAAATGCAGATCTGAAAATAATTTTGTTGAACTATTAAAATAATTATGTAGAACGTTCAAACTGATCGCTGGCATGTCAAAACTTGCAACATTGTTTATCATGCCTGAATTTTTCTTAAATATAATATAAGTGTAATAACATAATTTGTAATAACATAATTACTTGTATAGGGATTGAAAGTGACACGTTACTTGTAATGTTACTCTTTTGTAATAATGATTTAATATTGAAGTTATAACTTTTCATGACGGTAATGCCAGGATTGAAACTTTCATTTTTGAAAAATAACTCTTTACTATTATCCGTTACTCATTAAAAAGTAACTTATTATACTTTACTCCTTATATAAATTCAACAATTAATTAATTTATTTGGACGGTCCAACAAAATTATTTTTAAATCTACTGTATCTACATTTTTAGATAAGTCCTTTAATAAATTTATTCTTTCTACGTAGATTGTATAAATAAACGAATATATCTTGTTATTATCAAGTAAAAATAATAGAAATAAAAATAAAATATCAATTGTAATAGATTATGTGGACAGTACAATGACATTAGATTGCGATGTAATTCTAACCGAGAGAACAAAAAGTCCGAAATTAAGACATAAAGCGTCTAAAGGAGTCTTTTAGTCTCTTCATTTCCGGACATGCGTGTTGTTTGGGAAGATAACTATAATACAAAGAGATATGACAATATATAGATATCTCTTTGTATTATTCTTCTTCCATGGCATACCATAAGGGGCAATAATCCGCGATAACATCGTCGTATCGAAAGATTACATAGAGACTTCGTGAGAGATTCGCGGATAAGAGATGCGTTTAAAACGCATCTCCGGGGTTTTGGAATTTCTTTGATTATTCTGCTTCGCCGTCCGCTCCAGAAGAAAAAGTCAACATCGCGCCGGTAAACAGGGGAGCGACGTAAATTCTCAGCCTTGTCTCTAGGTATTATTCAGGCTTAGTGGATGCTACGGCCGCTACCGTGGAGCAAGCTCAGTCTGCGAGCACAAACAAACGGTTCTAATCCGTTTAACATAAATACCACGTGGTTTAATTAAATCGCATACCGCAAGGTAATCGTCCCGACGTTGCGTCTGCAGAACACGGCTTTTTCTCTTCCTTAGGCATCGAGATTACCGCGGGATGGGTCGATATTTGTTCACAACGGGACGCTTCTTCATTCGATGAAGGATATAAACTTGAGCTAAAGAGGATAAAAGGATAAAGCTTAGAGGAAAAAGGTTAACTTCTCGTATTAACTCCTTTATATATTGAAAAAATTGTCCAAAGAATATAATTAAAATTATTCTAATTATAATAGATGTATTATCGAATAATTGGCTCTTTAAATAATAATTATAGAATAGATGGAGAGCACTACCTAGTTGAAATATTATATTTAACAGTTTTGTTGCAAATAAAATTAGGTCTATATCTTTTTCTCAGCGTGTCATAATTTACGATATTCTAATCACGATTTTTTATTAATCATCGATAAAAATCGATAACTCATTAATTTTTAACGAGATACGTGAAGCGTTCTAGTTTATGAGCGTTCATCTATATTAGCATATTAATACCTCTTTACGTGACTTACTCAGAAATTTGACATTTTAAGACTTTGTCAAATTGATGAATTTTATAAGAGTAGTTTCTATACTTAAATCTTTTAAGAGAGAAGAATTAAGAAATGCAATATGAAAAAGAGTAAGAGAACCTGAACCTTATTCGAAACACATAAATAAAGAATTTTAATATAAAAGATGATGAAAAATTGTTGTCTTTGTGGAAAAAATTTCAGTATCGACATTCTATATGATAACACAGAACAATATTGTTTCAGCACTTAATAATATTTTATTCTTTATACATTGCATCATAACGCTCCGCAATTTCAATTTTGAAAGCACATTTCTTTACCGGAAATATATGTACTATCCATGTAAAATGCAACGGTACAATCATTACAAATGTTCTCTTATCTCTGTACCACTTCAGTAACAATGTCTTGAAGAGACTGTGTGAAATAATTTCTGTAGACCGCATTTACAGAGTATCAACGCGATAATTTTCATCGTAAACCGTTTCTCTCTACAGTGACGGTTCGTGTAAGACGACGCTACAGCAATAACGAAAACGACGACGACGACGATGACGACAGTGAAGACAGCGCTTAAAATAGTAAGGAAAGGGAGATGAATTTCTCTACTCAGGCTAATCTCGTAGAAGAGGTGGTCCTTTGTAAATACTTTGAGAGCTTTGTCTTCAAGTTACTGCGGGAACGAAACTCTCAGACTTCTACTTAATCATTCGACTAACGCAGCGCTCGTAACGTCGCCCGTTTCGCCCGCACGATTAGAATCTCGCGTTACGTTTTTCCAAAATACACGACGTCGTTGTACTTCCTCCTCTTCTTCTTTCACTCTCTTCCCGCGGGACTGAAGAACGAGAAATTGACGATCTCCATGGCGACCCTCTCCGCGTCCTGAATATCTTATGCACGAGCCCCATTAGCGGCAGAGGAACGTCGCGAGAATAAATGGCAGCCGCTTTTAAGGAGCTCGACATTCTATAGAATAGGAGACGCTCTATGAAAAGGAATGTTACACCTCCGTACAAAAATATATCCGCGCGAAGGCGCATTTCCACGACGATTGCAATAAACTATTGCGAGAATCTCTACAAACGATCATTTGTAATCAATGTCTCGACTATGACTACAATGGTTCTCATTATTTTATAACGTTTGCATAAATTGAATTCTCCGCGTGAAAGTAATTTACGTGATGTTATATCGTAGAAGAGAAGACAGATAAACGGGTAGAAGATAAGGAAATATATAAAATGAGAAAGAAATACATTGGAATATGACTTCAACTTTCTCAAATTAATATAAAAATTTTTAATATGCAATATTTTTATTTGTAAACTTTATTCTGTTTTAAATTCTATATTTTTTTCAAAAACATGACTTTCGCTGTGTATCTTGCATTTCTATTTTTTCTTTTTCTTTTGTAAGATTAAACAGAAAAATATAACGTTACTAATGTAAATGTACTCTTTAACAATATTCAGTTAATTAATGACAATTACGTTATTATCATAATTACATCTTAATAATCTCAATTGTGCTTTATTTTTTACAGGTAGACACACCTGACAGTGTTTTGCAAAGCGGTTTGGGTCTCGGACCTGACATGGGACACACGATTCTCCGTTCGATGGTGGATCCTCGAGATTATGATCGATTGAGATACCTACAGATGAACGGCGGTCAACCAAATAGTTTCGAAGAAACCATTCACAGGGTAAACCATATTTCATTTATATATTTTGTAAAATGATGCTTAAAGCCACTAAATGTATTTTAAGTTATAAGTTAATATTTTATGCATTTCACTTGCCTTTTATTCTTTTCGATATCAGATAACTCTTAAAATATTTTTTTATTGAAAAGTGAAGATGGATAATATATAATAAGTTTCCGTTAGACTTCTTGAGTAAAAACTACGCTTGCTCTTATACAATCGTGATTCTTGAATTCACTTGAAATGCTCCAAGTTACTCCCGCTGCAAGAAGTCGCTTTACCGCCGATAAAACCTTTTTAAACGAAACTTAAGAACGCTTCCATCCCTTGCATTTTTCAGCTGAAAGTTCAAGAGGCGCTGCGAAAGAAAG